>JARJDW010016924.1:0-14994 GCA_030264715.1 Adinopsis sp. GC000173 | reverse complement strand
TAGCCAATTTTTATTCGAAACATTTTCTCCTAAAATGCATTGTTTCAAAATTATTCGCCTGTCTCAAGTGAAATGGACCACCCTGTATATAGCTAAGCATTTTTTCATTCTGCGTTTGATAGTTTAATTAAATTAATGTTGTTAATAAACAATACCCAAAATTTGCTTTGTATTATTAGCGAAAAGCTGGTGTTCTAGTATTGAATTATTTATTGTTTACTTTAAATTATTATTTAATTATTGCCACAAAATTATTATCTAGAATAAACATTATGATCTTACTATAATAACAAGATAATTAATTTTCTAAACAATTAAAACTAATATACGAAAGATCAATTCGTTATTAATAATAATAATAATGATAATAATCATGAGAAATGAGCAGTTAAAATTTTTGATTTAAAACTTTTCGGTGTAACACTCTGATTAATTAACGAATAAATAAATTTACACCTACAGCATTTTTACTTATTCCAATTAGTCACAGGGCGACTTTAAAATAAATGTTAGATAAACAACAATAATTTTGTTAAAAATAAAAGCGTCAGTGGGTATTTCGGTAAAAATAGCACTTTAATAAAAACAAATCTTAATTGCGTTTATAGAAAAATTAAGCGGCGCATTTAAAATAGTGCACTGTACTACTGCTTTGCAATTAAAAAATCATTTAAATCTATTATAATCCGCCAGATTATAGTCATTAGAAAAACTTGCCTCGTGTGCCATTTATAATTTACATAAATTAACAATGCAAGAAATATAACACATTTAACAAGTATTATATTCCAAGCCTTTTATAACAATTTAGTTAGCTCGTGTAACGTTTTTACTCCGCATATAATTTGTAGCACGCTGTTATATAAAGCAAAAATTTATATAAGACACCAAGGCATGAAAATATTTTTAAATAAGGTATTAAAACACTTGCGATAACGCTGATTTTTACTAAATGTAAAATACGTGGGTGGTCCGAAAAGTTCCTAATTGTTTTGGTAATTTTTAGTGCAGCCTCAAATTATTTTTTAGCATCATCACGTTTCACTTAAACCAAAAAATTTTGAAGGATTTTTTTTGCGCAGGAAATTTTTGCAACTTTCTTCTCTAATTTTCATTGATTTTCGCAATTTTCCATAAAAATATTTAGGGATTATTAAAATAGAGCAGAACACAGTACTTCTCTATTTTCTATCAAGTTTGATGAAAGCCGCTAAAAGATTTGATAGAAAATGCCACAGATCAATGAAAAATTGAAAGAAAGTCGCAAAAATTTCGACGCGCAAAGAAGAAAAATCCATCCAAAATTTACGGTTTAAGTGGAACTTGGTGATGCTAAAAAATAATTTGAGACTGCACTAAAAATTACTATAAAAAGCTAGAAACTTTTCGGATCACTCGTATTTTGGGCAATATTAAAATTAGTTACAACTTTTTACATTACATCTTTAATTCTTCTAGTCTTAAGAATTTTTTTCAGATTTTTTTTTGATTTTCGGCATTTTCCATCCAAATATTTAAGGATTTTCATCAGAATTGTTGGAAAAAGAAGAAAAACAGAGTTCTTTTCAATGTTAGAGCGGTAATAATTAAAGTTGTTAATAAATTTGATGAAAAATGCCGAAAGATCGATGACAAATCAAAGAAGAAAATCGGTCAAAAATTTCCTTCGCAAAATCCATCAAAAATGTTATGTTTAAGAAGCGCCTGGAGACACTAAAAATATAATTTGAATGAAATGCAGTGTATATAGTCAAGCATCATATAAATTGATAACATGGACATGAAAATGGAATCAATGAATTCAAAAAAATGTTTTACTTAACAAATTTTAATCGCAATATTTTTCAATATTTCCAATTGAAGGCAAACATGCCAATATTTAATTATCTGATAATTATGAATCAACCTATAGATAGATACTATTTTGCCATTATTATTACTTGGGTAATTTTGTTAAAGTTGGATGACTTTAATTTAATTTTCCCATGGCGTACACCTATTAAATTAGAAATTTTAAAAATAGCTTCATTCCATGAGCGCGTAATAATCAATAAAATAGATAATCTGATTAAAATTCGTTTGAGGTTATTTGCTAATAAAGAACAGAGCGTAGGTATACAGAATTCACTTTTGATTTAATATCTACGCGACAAAATTTATTACGTGCAATACAATAATTTTTTTGCTTATCAAATTATTAAGTTGCAGTATGTGGATTTTATTATTTTTATATGACGATAATTAACAACGAATTTGAAGTTTTAATAAAATTTATAATAGAAAATTTTATTGTCGTGTAGACAAAATCTAGTCTCGGTTTTATTACCAAATAAAATAAAAATCATTGCGCCCGACGTCACATGCTAAGGTATTTCAAAGAAATTTACCTGAAAATCATACACTTGATATTATTTTTCATAAAACAAAACTAGTTTATTATCTCGCCTATAAATCGAATCGATAAATTAGTAGTGCTGCTAGTATTTGAACTAGACATGTTATACGTGCAATTAATTTTGCATTATTTTCTTTGTCGTAAAAGTTTATGAAGCAAGCGCAAACATTTTATTTCTCCTCCAACCACACACACCCACACACACCACTAATCATATCATTGTGAAAGCACATTGTGAATGCCCATTGATAATTTCCCAGGCGAAATTAAATATTCAATCAACAGCCGAAAAAATAAAACCGCAGCAAAAAATATCATTCTAATCTAACACGGTAGCGCATTATATGCGATGGACTAAATCCGCTATATGTATGTATATGCGGAAGATAAAAATAATTTCCGCGCACAAAGATTTTACTTAAACAAAAACATTAATTTGAATAAATATTTTCGAGCGTTAATACATATAATTTGGGAAATCCTCAAAAGCTGCTAAGCAATTTATTAAATAAACATAATTTCCTTTCTTTTGAAAATCAAATTTAAAGAGAATGAGCAATAGTTTGCAAATAAAACTCAATGAGCGTTTACTTTAAATGCAAATTTTAAGAAACGTTTTAGGAAATGCAACAATCTTGTTTAGTTAAAATTCCCATACACACACAAATATTTATTTTATTTATTAAATAGGCAATTTGGATTATTGCATTTAATATATCATCAAAATTGTGCGCATCATCATAATTTAGATTCGTCGCGTTGTGTACACCTATTTTTCATAAATTTTCAGCGCCGTGTATGAACGAGTAGGTGGGTAATATATTTTAAACAATGCTTTAATGAAGGTAACAGGCTTTGTCAACATTGTTATTGACCCCATTAAGAGTAATGTTGTGCAAAGGCGCGACTTAATAAGAAAATCATAAATAAAATTTATTGTTCGGGGCATTAACACAAAAATAATCATGATTATGGTCTCGATGGATTTAATTAAAAAACAAGCTTTGATCAATTAACGTGAATTTACCAACATTTTATTTTATTCATAGATTGAAATGTTAATTAATTTATTGCCTATTTGACCAATTATTTATTGACAAAATCGGATTGATATATGATTTTTATTAATTGGACAAAAAATTGAATTGAATACATATGATTGTGCTAATAAGCGTGATAACTATAAACACACCAAAATTCGTTTATACACTAGTATAATTAATTTATTGCGTATTTATTTATAAAATTGAGTACATTAGTATTAGATTGGTGCATAATTATTGCGTTTTTTTTTGCCTCTATTGTATTCTTATAAAAAATAACGTTTACTTTATTATTTTTGCGTAAAAGTAATCTTGTCTCCTTCAGAAACAAAAATGTGTACCAAAAATCATCTTCATATTCGCCATATTATGCTCTACCACTTTGAGAAGGGTTAGAAGGCGGCGCAGAGTCATTTCGCGATCTCAACGAACTTTTCGGTTCAAGAGGTTCAAAACGGACAACACAAATCTTGAAGATGAAGAAGTAAGAGGTTGACTATCGGATTTCGACCATCAGGCACACCTTTCTCACAGTGGTAGAGCATAGTATGGCGAATATGAAGATGATTTTCCGTACCCATTTTTGTTCCTGAAAGAGAGAAGATTACTTTTATGACAATCTAATAAACAAAACGCCAATTTTTATAAAGAAACAATGGCGCGATAAAAAAAACGCAATAATTATGCACCAACCTAATACTAATTAATTAATTGTGTATTTAATCAATTATTTATTTACAAAATTGAATAAATGTGATATTTTGCTGCTTATTAGCTTGACAACTGGAAACCCAAACCAACCAACCAAAATTCGCTTATAGTAGTTATAGCTATAATCTTTCGAACATTTATTAAACACGTTAAAAGTTTATAATAACGGCAACATTTACTGCCGTTTTTATTATAGCAAATATTCCCGTGCTTTTATTGCAAAGCTTGATATTAAATTACACACAATGCTATTTTCTAAATTATTAATAATGCATTTGATGTTTAAAAATGCGCCGCCGCATTTTAATAAATCGCAAATAATTCACCAACGCGCCGTTTATATTGTATAATACGAATTAGCCCTCGGAATAAAGATTTTATGTTTTAACATAATAATGTAAATAATAAGACAATTTGTCGGGTAGATACGCGCGTCGGTGGAAAATTCAGTAAGCATTACTATTTGTTTTTAATTAAATAACTGCGAAATCTTGTGCAAGTTAAATGTGTATAATGCAGACGATTTGCTTCAAAGCTGCATTCAACTATATTTCAACCCAAAATTTAAATTAATAGTCAACTAAATATTGCCAACAATTCGCCTACGAATAGAATCCTTCATTGAAAAATGTTAAATATTTAAATGTTTACATAGTATAAAAATATTATTTAAAAGCGATAAACGAAACAGTTGCACTAGATCATAACAAAGCACTAAAAGTGCAAAACAAGTCCATACTTAACAATGTTCTAAATGAATGAAAAATTAAAAAAAAAATTACAATAAATCTTTGTGGCAAATAAAGTCTAAATTTTATGAATTAAATATAGGAACACCTTCTCACCAATTAGTCTGGGCATAACATTTACGAAAAATAACTAGATATGCACAAAAATTAATGGTTAAATATATGCTTCTGCTAAGTATATAAAGTTTATCGGATAAATCTTGTTTTAATTCATTTTTAAGAAAGCGTTTATAGTTAATAATCTAAAATGAGAGTGGTCACTTTCATATAATTATAATACAACAAACAAAAACTTTAAAACTTTAGAATTTACTTAAAAGCATAATTATTAGAAAAGAGATAACGTACAGATTAAGGATTTAGCACAATATTTATACACTCTACATCATAACAATAGCCTCACTTCTACAATTTTATCCAATTTACCATTAACAATTTTGAATGAATAAAATATAAAACATATTATGGCAACGAATTGCTTTTAATATATGTTTATCTAATCCCAAAGGTCAATTAACTATTGTACTTATAAATAGTTATTAGATAACTACTACATGACTTAAAGCATAAAAAATAATATTTGGTTGTATATTACTAGAATATACTTGTAAGCTTCTCCGAACTAAATAGTTTTCAGATTTGTTTTTATCAAAAGTTTGTCATTTTAATTTATTTATTAGAGAATCATCAAGTATGCTTTAAAATATTAAAATACCAATAATTTTGTTGATGTAATCGTAATCGATTGCTAGTGTCATATCAAAATAATTAACTTTTAAATACGTAAACTAATGTTTATGTAAATCATAACTACCTTTTGGCCCCTCAACTAAGTTTAAAGAGTTTTGTGTAGTTTGCAAACTACACCTTTTAATAAGTAATTTTGCTTAAAATTGAAGCCGGCTTTGAATATCAATTAATCGATTTGGCAAGTCGGCGTGAATTCAAACGTTGCCGCCGCGCCAAACTAGACAACACAACGAAATGAGATGATACCGAGAAAAAAAATATAACAAATTACTTCTTTCTGTTTATCTTTGTGTTTTATATTATTATTTTGGTAAATATTTGGGCATATTTATAAAGATATAAAACGAAAAAATTATAAGCGTAAATATAATAACAAAAAATCCTTATTATTTGACGTAGGAACTCATTTTTTATAAGATTTAACATAGTAATACCTGACAAAGAAATAAATAAGGATTAAAGTAAAAAGTAATTTTTTTGCGCGTGGCATAATAGCTACAATAAGATGTAAATGATCTAATATGTAATATGAAACATTTCTTTTCTGTTTTGCTTTTGTTTTTGCTGAAACAAAAATTACAATTTAGCGTGGTTTAGAAAAAAATCGTATTGTACAAGCATATATAAAAATAATGCCAGGCACATTATTAATTATTCCGTTTGTGTTTCGAAATCACATTTTTAGTTTACACAACATTATTTAATGAACAATCATCGATTGAAGGAGAGTATTGTAGATATATATTTCGGGCAAAAGCGCAACATTGAAAATGTAAACAGTATTTAATATACTTTTTGAATAATTCATTTGAACAAATAAGACATAACAATGTGGAAATGATAACAGCTGCTGTCAGCAATTTCGCACGACAACAAAAAATATTTGTTGTGGAAAATAAGGTGTAATACCGAAATGGCTTCTCTCTTTTCGTCTTTTTTCCCTGTGCAACATCTAATTTATTTCGCTTATAGCAAACAGCAGGTACAAATTGATACTATTTTGGAGCTTAACGAAAAAAAAAGCGTGTATCAGAAAAATGTATTGGCCATACCCCAACAATACCGCAAACAACCTTTTTTCCAATTAATCATTTGTTTGGATTTGTTATTTAAAAAAAATATTTAACGCTGTATCGGTAGATAAACATAAATCTCTAAGACAATCAATTCATTCAATCAAGTGATGAATTATGTGTTTGTTTCACCACCACCAGCAATTTGCAGTTATATTGTATTTACTTCGACAATCGATTGATTCTTCTTCTTCTTCTCCTTGCTGCTTCTCGGGTGAAAAATATATTTCAAAGGCGGTTTGCGTGATTGGAAAATGGCAAATCTGTGAAAATAACCAATTACCTGCCTATGTAGCTGCATGCAATCTTTTTACCCTGCTACTACTGCGTACGTACTACACAACTCGAACCACACCTCAATAAACTTCAATTTTTATAATAAAATAGTACCTACTACTGAAGAACTCGCTTCTTGTGTGTTGTTTGATTAAGACGAAATCAATTTTGTGTGGAAAATAATGTTTGAATGGCATGCACATTTAAAGCTGTTTATAGCTAGCGTTTTTCGTGAATAAAAACAAAACCGTGAATATTTTTAATGCGCTTAGAGAGGAAGCTATCAAGTTTATTATATCGCGATCAAGAAACGGCGATGCAGATGCTTGCAGCGGTGCAACACGGTTAAGAACATGAATATATTTCTTAAAATAGGATTAAATTCGGCTATACTATTTAGGGAAAAGTGGGGGAGTCCTAAAATCATGAGAGGTAATGGTAAAACTGGTAGAGTAATTGCGCTCTAATAAATAAAATAGGTAAAAAGCTACTTATTGTAAACTCGTCGTTAAATATACAAAAATCACATTTGTAATTATCAGGGATCTCCTGTAAAGTACATTCCGTATGAACCCTCCCGAATATAATTCACATTTAAACCATCATTCGTTGTCTTTTCCAAATTTATGATTAAGCTAGGGGCGTCATTACCCCGTTGAGCAAATTTTATTTCAAGGAGATATGAAGGACAATCTTGTGACAATTATATCTTAAAATATGCAGCAATGCACAGCAGAATTCCTCTTTGTATTATCAGACCCAGAAATAATTATTATATATAAAGATAATTTGGCTTCAATTTTTATGCGCAATTCAGCTATAACAGAAAACACGAAATATTACATGCAAGGACTGCTAATTGATAAGAAACTGTCATCATTTTGCATTATGTTTGCATTTAAAATATAAGTGATGATAAATGTCACACAAAATATTTGCGCCAAGAAAAATCATAAAGTGAAATAATTTTATCGCAAAATAATTTGGTGGGCGGAAAATAAGCTTATATTATATCTGGAAAATCACATTTGATAAAATAAGGTCTTGTTCCCTTTTCATACGTGCTCGCTTTCAAAGCCGAAACTAAAAGCAAACGTATTGCAATCTGACACATTAAGTATAATCATTCAAACATGTTTACGCAAAGAAAAGAAAAAAGAAAATAACGCACATACTTTAAGATTCCATAATTGATGTAAAGTTATATTTCTGTTTAGAACGATTATTATGAATATAAATGAATATTTATAGCGAAAAGTAAAAGAGTGTATACTACAAGAACAAAAGAGTTGCGGCGTGTAATAATAAATACAATAACAAAGTGAGCATGAAGATTGAGAACGATGGACTTGCGCTGACAAATTTACAATTCTAATTAGTTTTAAAAATTTGTAGCAGCAAGTAAGCACAAATTTTTATGACAGTTGCAAATGCTTTGTCTGTACTTACAATGCTTACTTAATATTAAAACGGGCAAGTTTTTCATATAAATCTCTATCCGAATAATATTCAACGAATTATCGCTCTAATAACAAGCAGCGAAGAAAGACATTAACCAATTAAATCACATGGACCAAAAACGTGCCAATTTTTACTTCCAGTTCCTATTCCTACATTTTAATATGATAAATGGTTAATTACATTGAAAGAATTAAATTTGATTAAATAATAATTGCATTTAATTGCGTAATTTATAATAATGAAGGTTAAGTAACACTTTTCTTGTAATTTGATAAGATTAAGCGCAACTGTCTGGAGATATTAGTTCAAGTCCATAAGTTTTAAATACAAAGCCAACCTTTTTTCCCTCAATCGTTGATATTTCTCTAATGTTTTTTTTTTCTTCGTTCCTGTCGATTATTCAAATTTATTGCTTGTTACAATAGAAGAACGGTTTCAATCAATTTTGTATAACTCAATTGTGTGTTGATATATAAAGCTATAGAAACAGTTTCTGCCTCCCTTTATTTGTTATTTTTATATCAATGAAATATAAAACAAAATCAATATATGAATTATATGTATAATATTTGCATTTTCAGCGAGATTATCAATGTTGATAAACATATACATAAATTTTCACAATCAAATCGAAATCGAATTGTTTATTTTTAATAGAAATATTTTAATGCATTATGGAAATTTTATAAAATGCTTAATTGATGAATGCAAAAATAATATGCTTAAAAACTTTTTTTTAAATTTAATCATTTAAAAGCTATAGTTGATTTGTTCTTGTACTTCAAAGCGTTTGATAACACTGTGTTTGGACCAAAGAGAATTTTTTTCAATGATATTAGATAAATCCCACAACAAACAAGATCCTCTATGCTATATTTTTGGCAATATTAAATCTTTTTCTTTTGGCGTAAATACTTTATTTAAACATTATTACCTTTAGTCTCTTTAGGAAAGCTGTTCAATTAATATTCCTTCAAAATTTAATTAATAATTAATCCATCGTATCGTATGTAGGTAATAAATTGCAACTATGCGTATAAAAATTGCTGTGCTACTTGAAATTATATTTAGATATTATTTTTGTTAGTGGTTACTATCATATTTAAGTATTAAATATTTTATTATATTTATAGAAGTGTATATACAGTGCGCATGTAATTAACTATAGTTTTGATATATGGAAAAAGTTTAATTATTATAGTAATGATAATACACATTATGTTATTCTTATTTTTTGGGGCGTTGAAGTTTCCATTCTTTGTATCACTATAAATATTTACTATTGGTGAGTTTTAATCGTTTCTAGTATACTGTGAGCTTGAAAGCGATAACTGAAAGACAACTAAGAAATGGGATGCTTAACTAAGTAGAAACAATTAGATACCATGTTAGTAAAATTTAGAATTAAGTTCCGGTTTGGCAATTTTCTACGGTCACCAAATTTTTGACCAAGCTAGTTTTTTGTCCTATTTAATTATACAGTAAGGATTATTCGCGCTCCCAAGAATATGAAAGCAGTGCAAATTGGAATAGCAACAAGTCCTGGACATTACTACATTGCTCTAGGATTTTCAAGCCCAACTATAAGAAAAAAAAATTGTAACTACCTACACATACATCTATATAAAATTCAAACATTTTCAGATTGTCTTGTCATGATTGTAAGACTTAACTGTGACTATTTTTTGTAGACAAAGATTTTCACTACTTACCCGCTATCTTTAGTACTTACAGTTGAATCTATGGATTGAGGAAGAACTTTATGTCTTCATTTTACAGCTATTAATAATGTATAATAAGTTAAAGACCATTTCTATACACGACTTACAACCTTCTTGGAAAATAACGGATATACTTAATTTACCAAACATGATTTCCAAAAATTTAGTTTTTCATGTTTTCCAGACCTTTAATTGCCACATCCTATATATATTCCTGTAAATATTTAACGATATTTATCAATAAAATTTTTCATTGGAAATTTTACGTATTTTCTATAACAACAAAATATTATTCGTTTAATATACTATTCATAGCGATAAACGTATCCTTAGAGGCAGTTACGAGTTAAATTAGTTTTCCCAGTTGTACGTACAATTTCTAAAAAAACTTTAACATCATTTAAAATTTACAACTTCGAGTTAGCTAGCTATACTCATTTTTTTATGTGAAAATACAAACTTTGTAAGTTTTTACGAGCGCAATGTTTATAATTTTCTATGTATTTTATTTGTAGTTTGTAATACATACGCATATAATAAATGTTTGTACTTGTTAATTTATAATTTTAATTATTACCATAAACTCTACTACATTTTAACAAAATTGTATGTGCTGGTATGCTTACATTAAAAATTCCAAACAAACAAAGCCGCAAATTTTAAAATTTGATTATTAAATGGGTATACAATAATATTTAATATTAATTATGAGTTAATTATGTTTTAATATACATATCTATATCACCGTAAAATAATTAATATTTTAGCATTTTATAATAATAGTTGTGTATCTATGTAACTAAATATGTTACTTTTTATTAAAAATCTGATATTAAATGTTGGAAATTGAATTAAATATAATAAAATAAGAGTAAATATTTCATTGATAAAAAATTTTTAATTAAAGGTTGATGAATTTCGGCTGAATGTCATCATCACTTTAATTTAATATGTTGCTGTAGGATTTAAACATGGCTGTCCAAGAATCGAAAGCAAACCTTCTAAAATTCACTGATTAAATATAATACCTTAAATTTTAATGGTATTATTTAAAAATTAATAATTTAACGGATTATAGTTTATTTTTAACACCAAAGTTACAATAAAATTGCACTGACAGACGTTTCTTTCATTACATTTGTTCGTGGTTCTATATTTTAACNGATATTATTTAAAAATTAATAATTTAACGGATTATAGTTTATTTTTAACACCAAAGTTACAATAAAATTGCACTGACAGACGTTTCTTTCATTACATTTGTTCGTGGTTCTATATTTTAATATATTTGTAAGTACATATAGATATGTAGATGTATTACATATTGGTCTACCTACGGTAAAGAAGACAAACCATATTATAATTTGTCCATCTCCTATGTAATTTTTACTCTGACTAACATGACTAGTCCGAAACGTTGGTCTTTTTACAAATTGGGTACATTTAATTTGATCAATTCCTGCTGTTATCTCAGCATTTTTTATATAAAAGAATTATTATCCGACAATTTTACCGTAAAATTTATTCATTTCAACATCAGCATCGTTAAATAATATAATTTTAAGTACATTTTTCAATCGTAATTGTATTGATTTAAAATTTTCAAATACATGCTACCTATACATTTTGGATAAATAAGCGAATAAATCTGTAATTCAAATTACCCTATATGTAAGTGATTAATTCAAATAATATTCACTCATTCAATTAAATTAATAAACATGGATTATTTAATATAAGCGGATATTGGTAGATATACACAAAATAAAATTATAAAGCTTTAATAATTTTTTAAGTTTACCTCATTAGCAAATTAATATCGTTTAAAAAGTTTTTTAACGCATAAGCAATTTGCTAAAATTCAATGTTTGTTTTGCATAATAGCAAACTAACATCAATAATTAACATTTTGTTTGGTTTAATAAAATCATGAGAATAATTAAATGTTATTATCGTTATATGCTAATGTTTACCTGTTATGTACATGTAATAATAGAGATGAATTACAAATTGTTGTTACATTTTGCCTTTTTCATAGTTTTATTTCATTCGCCTGTAATTATAAATAGCTCTTGTGGGCATGTTCTTTAACGCATATAATAATTATCACTTAAAGTATTATATAATTGACGCGTAGTTTAATTCTTATTTATTATTATGTATTACTTGATTTGATTGTGGATTATTATATGACTTTTTTATTATTTGAGTGTAAGTGGAGCAAACTGGGAAAAACTTTTTAACTATAAATATTTCTTCGTTATCATCATTATCTCCAAGAAATACTTTTCGCATTTTAACAATATAACACTTGAAAACTAATTTTCACCAAAAAAATGTATTTACCATAAATTGTTTTTGTTTGGCTTTTATGTGCAATAAAACTTTTTTTCTCTCAAAGTAAGTACATGAAAAAGTTTTATAATCTCAAGTCTCCAAAATATGACTAGATAAGCTAATAAAAGCAAGTTAGTTAAGATTAATTGAGACAGAGACACAAATCTTAAAAATTATTTTCAAGACTATGTAGTTCAAAGTAACAACAACAGCGCACCATGGTATAATAAGTTCAAATTCAATTCAAACGCTATTATACAAAACTTAACCTCCGTGAAAAATAAAAACTTATGCACAAAATAGTGATGGAATGTCATTAGAAAACATAATCATATAAAAAACTCTAGCTGCAAACGTTTATCTCAAGAGTTAAAGAGAGCTACTTCTTAAATTTTCATATATTGTGCCAAATATAATTTTGTGTCTATGGTTGTTATGTGATTATGATTCATAATACCATTAGAAACCATAATCACATAACAACCCATAGACTTAAACTGATATTTGCCACAATATACTAAATGTTAAAAAAAAGTTCTGTGTAACTCTTGAGATAATCGTTTGCGGCTATATATTTTTATGTGATTTTGTTTTCTAATGACATTATATCATTGGTTTTGGTGTTGGATCAGTTTTAATTTTTTACGATTTTTTTTAATAATAGGTAATAGTGTTATAGTACAAATTTCTTGAATGTTTTTTCTTAGCTCAAAAGCCACATGTAGAATTAATCATAAAACACAATAATAAAATTGGAAGGGTCCAATGTGCTCGTTGCTCTTCTTGCGAGATAAAACTTTACTGAATTTCCGTAATTAATTTAATGGATATTGTACTTTAATGAGTTCTAAATACCAAATATTATTATCTGTGTTAGTATTATACGTCCGATGCGACAATTCAATCAAATCAAATTCAGGAAAGTTTTAATAGCAATTCAATTGACAATAAACAAAGTAAATGAACAAATGAAAAAGGAACGAAGCTATTTGTAATTTAGAAGCATTAACGCACGGCTTAAATAAATATAGATGAATTTTATGTGCTACAAGAGATTTTACAACCGAATCGATTATCTACGCTTACTTAACTAACAGTTTTTATTCACAAAAAATCATTAATTTTGATATATCTTAATTATGATAAAAGAAACGGTTAGTTTATGTTTTATTAATAAATAAATTTTCATTTCCCATAAAAAATAAGATTTATTTGATAATATCCATAAATCTTAACGGTTATGTTATAAATTTTGACATTTTTAACCGTACATCATCATCATTATCGTAATCAAATGATGAAACAATTGATTTCTAATGAAACACATTATTATTACACTATTAATTTATAGTTTTAGTGCAAACTTCCTGCTTCGTTCTGTTATTAAGATCATTAATATGTTCTAGTTCGTTCCGATTAGAAAAAAACTTGTTAATTGAAAAATTGTAAATTCGCTTTAAGCATAATGAATGAATGAAAGTGGGAGTTAATTTTTTCTGATATGTTTATCGAAAACCGAATCAGTTAATTAAATTTTTCGAATTAGATAAAGTAGAAACCTCTGTCGGTTTCATTTGATTTAATTTGTTTAATTTTTGTTATCCGTTAATTTAAAAAATAATTGAATTGTACACTTGATATTTAACCAAAAACCAACAAAAGAATTCAATTGTATCCATAAAGCTATTCATGTTTAATATAAATGGTTTCTGTGTTATTATATTTTCAAGCGATGTATTGTTTGTACTTTTAATTGATAAATACTCACAAAAACAACTAATTTCATTTCATTTGAATTAACCCGAACAGACATATTTAGAAAACCAAGCACAATTTCTTTGGTTTTCTTGACGTTGCTAAGGGTTGATGCTCGTTCGAAGCGATCCTCGTCTTCAAAGTGTTTTCACCTTTCTTTTAACTAATTCCACCACTTGTAAGCATTGCTTTCTGAAAAAACATGGTCCTAGACGATTTTTTACAACATTCCGAACACTTCTACATCCAAAATGTCATTCTCCAAACAAAATTTAATGCAAGTTTTTTGCTCAACATTGTAATAATCGCCGCATGCACTTTTAGCGTGGTATAAGATCAGACGTAAAACAAAAACTAATGAATGTTTTGAAGTGAAAATTGTTACAGATGTTTATTACAATGCTTACAAGTTATAAAAAAAATATAATTGATGTGCGGTTTAGCTGGGCTAATTAAATTGAAAATTGGTTGGTTAGTATATTTCAATGAGGGGCTATCCATTAATGATAATACGAAACTCGAAATTCTAATTATATCTATAAATTAATACAATATATGTTTGTATATAGAATTTTTGTGAGTAGTTGTGTGCGATGATATTAATATGATTTGATAACATCAGAGAAAAGAGATGTTATTAATAATGAAACTTAACCTGCCTGCTGTTATAAATGACGTTGGATCGCAGCGGGCTGGCTGCCCAACACACGATAAAAAACCGCG
>JARJDW010016923.1:0-16826 GCA_030264715.1 Adinopsis sp. GC000173 | reverse complement strand
AGAGATGCCATTAATTTTAAATTTGCAATTAAAAATTGTGCATGCAGTTAATTGCAAGTAATATATTAGAATAAATAAAATGCGATATTATCGTAATTAGAACAATTATTTTGGCAGGATTTTGCGCTAATAATGATTGTTGTTTATATAATCCGATTATTGCTTTTAAATTACCGGCGTTAAGTTAGCACCTTTTCTCCCAGCACCTTTTTTCTATAATTTTTAATAAATTTTGAAAATTTATAATTTCGTTATTTATAAGCTTTTTCTTATATTTTCTTCACACAAATGTTCCTCATTTAATCTAGAATGCATACCACTGCCGATATTTTAATGGTTGCAGATAATTTACATAGATAATAATCAAAATGTAAATCAATCAATTTTTTTCAATAACTTCTTTATTTATAAATATTTTTCAATGTTACCAACATAGATTTGTTTGTAATTTAATGTAGTTTATGGTGGAATAAAATATCGGCAGTGGGATGCATTCTAGATTAAATAAGCAACATTTGTGTGAAGAAAATATAAGAAAAAGTTTATAAATAACGAAATTATAAACATTCAAAATTGATTAAAAATTATAGAAAAAAGGTGCTGGGAGAAAAGGTGCTAACTTAACGCCGATAATTTCTATTGTAAAATATGTGCCATTAAGTCACATTTCTTAGTCAAATAAGTTCTTTATCTCATTTTTGAGTTAAATATTATAAAATGTTCATAAAAAATCACATTTTATAAGAAAAAACGACATAAAGATAGTTCATAAAATACTCTGTAGAGAGTATTTTCCAAGAAAAGTTGGCCTGTTTAACTTGGCCAAGTTAATAATATTGATTTAAATGGATAGTAAATGTTATAGAACTATCACAAACAATAAAAATTGTAACATTATAGAAAATATTCGTTTTGTTTATACTTTCAAAATGCACGATATTATTTTAAAATCGTTCTCCTGACAAATATATGAAATGTATGAAGATTTTTGAGATGCCATTTTTGTTGTGCACCGACGATATGGCATTTGTGTATTATATTAGTAGTACATTCTTTAAATTTGATTATTACGCCCATATAAATCTTACAAAGTATGCGCTAAGTTTCTATTGTAAAATATGTGCCATTAAATCACATTCCTTAATCAAATAAGTTCTTTACTGCTGCGTCAGTATAATTCTGTGTTTTAGAGTGCCAAAGATAAAGGTTAATAAAAAGAAAATTTAGTATATCTTAATGCTTTTGAGGAAACAGCCTAATTGGATTCTTCGCAAAGAACATATTGCGATTATCTCTAAGCAAAAAGTTATAAAACTCACTCTTAATATTAAAAAAGAGTATAAGCTCCAAACCACATTAAATAAACTTTTAAAAATAAGTAAAAATAATAGATTGCTTTTTATCCAAGTTAATATTACTTAAGTCAACTGTTCGTTTCTATATTTGGTGCGTTGTACTTAACATATACTAGTTTTTTTTTTGTCTAAATTGTGTTTAGTTGATTGATCAATCTAGTAATTTTTATGTCGTATCAAATTCCTATTATAAATACAAAATAAGAAATCACAAAATGATTTTAAAATGTTTTATTAATACAAAAATTAATCGCTAATACAATTCTTTGTTTTAAAGTGCTAAAGGTAAAGGTTAATAAAAAGAAAATTTAGTATATCATAATGTTTGTGAATAAACAACCTAATTCGATTCTTCGCAAAGATTTCTGCTAGACTTCTAGAGAGACAAACATATTGCGATTATTTCTAAGTAAAAAGTTATAAAATACATTGTTAATATTTGAAATAAATTCGAAAATCCATACTATATTAAATAAACTCTTAAAAATAAATATAAATAATGGATTGCTTTTTATCCAAGTTAATATTACTTAAGTCAACTGTTCGTTTCTATATTTGGTGACTTGTACTTAACATATACTAGTTTTTTTGTCGTCTAAATTGTGTTTAGTTGATTGATCAATCCAGTAATTCTTATGTCGTTATCAAATTCCTATTATAAATAGAAAATAAGAAATCACAAAATAATTTTGAAATGTTGTTTTAATAAAAAAATTAATTTGATTTTTGCCGGATTATTAAAATATATGCACGATTTGATAACTGTTAAATTTCTAATCATAAAAATACACATTGTTATTCGAAAAAGCAGATTTCAAGTGATAATACAACTAACGAAATATTCAATTATAAAATGTAAAATAGATTTAAATACTAACAACAATTTAAAGCAGTTTAAAATTATCGATAAAATAACGCTGCTTTCTATAAAAAAAATGATTAAGGAAACAATTTGGCCTAATTTAACAAAAAAAATATTTTTCAAAAGATAATGTAGTGTAAAATATCGTAGCTTTACTTTATCTATATTTAATTATTTACGCTGGTGTATTTTTTATAAAACAGCACGTCAATTTCCTCTTATTTATATACAATCATAATAATTATAAGCCAACATGTTTTAGTTGTAGCTTTTTCTGAGTACCACCCTAGCATTTATGCGCGCGCTATACAGAGCCAAACAACAACATGTAATAGAATGAATGTTAGTTTGTTAATGGCTTTTAAATGCACTTATAATACAATCCTACAGGTACCTCAAACGCACATATACATTTAAATGCTTTTCTTTCGAATTGTATAGAAATAGTCAATTAGAGCCACATTTAATATGTTTAACTTCTTTGCACGAATTAGCATGTGAAAACATTTTCACCGAAACGGTTAACCTTCTATACATATAGTCAATTTTATAAACATTATGTCGAATTCATTTTACACTTTGAATAAAATAGTATGAATGATTAACTGAAGGTTAAAAAACGTTAATTACATTTTAAAGTAAGAAAATAAATATTAAAACAGAGTTGATTAACATTATGCAAAGTATTTGTATTTTAAATAAACTAATAGTTTAATTAAAGCCACATTTAATATGTTAAACTTTTTTTAATTAAGTTGGCAACTAAGTAATTGTCGTTTTCAGTTATAGATGTTTTTTTCACTCCCATTTTTGGTAGATCCGTAAATGTTGTGATCTTCTTCTTTTTATAATGTTAGCTGTTATCCTAACCTAGCTTTATAAATTCATTGCGTAGATATTTTCTCAAATTTTTTTTACTTCAACATTAATATGGAGTGCAAAAACGAACATTTTCGCCATATTTTGCTTTATGATTTCTGTAAAGGAAAGAACGCAGTGCAAGCCGCCAAAAAGTTACATTACGTGTATGGTGATGAAGTCGCTAAAGAAAGGCAATGCCGAAATTGGTTTAAAAAAGCCGTTCTGGAGATTTTTTTCTTAAAGATGACCAAAGTTTAGGACGACCAGTTGAGCTTAATGAGGATGAAATCAAAACCATCATCAGAAAGATGACAAAAGGTCATCCAACGAAATGGAAAATACTTAATAGATTAAAGTTTTTTTCCATTAAAATGAAAAACTCTATTATTTCATTGCACAAATCGGCAATTACTTACTTATTTATATAAAATGCTTAAATGAAACCAGTGCTTATAAAAAACGCTAATTAAGTACATTTTAAAGTAAAGAAATATAAAATAATAAATTGATCATCAATTATGCAAAGTATCTTATATGTAAAACTTATATTTTAAACATACTTACACATTTATGTAAATTTTTTCTTTCGAATTGTATAGAAATATATAAAACTACATTTAATATCTTTAATTTCTTTAAAATTAAGACGAATTTATTTTACACTTTTTCATAAAATAGTATGATGCCTTTTACATTTTAAATGTTTACCATACATGAAGATAATATTTAAAATAAACGCTAATTACATTTTAAAGCATATGAAAATATTGAAATTGAGTTGATCAACTATTATGCAAAGCATTAAAAATAATACCGAAAGTAATTTAATGCATATACCTATGTACCTAAGTATAATTAATCCACTTAAGTTGAAATAATAAAATTTTATTTACGCCAATTAGCAATAATTGCTCATAAAAGTATCAGGTTGATAATTATGAAAACACTGGGATGAATCTTAAAATATATAATACGATTTCCAGTCTAGACAATGTTATATAAATCTAATGCATTTTTAATTGCATAATTTGTTTTGCTGTCTTATCAATAAAATTACATACACTATATACGTTGTTCGTACCTACTTTTATTTCAATTGTTTGAAATTGCCGCATTAACAGCCATATACAAAGCACCCGACGATGAATTGTAATTATTAAGTCATAATTATTAAATAAATGCAATAATCAGATAAGCTACCACACGAAAAAAAAAATTTGCAGTTGCGTTGTCATATCTTCATCTTAATTAAGTCTTTCCGCATGTTTCACATTCCATTAATTAGAACGCATTTCTCTTACCAGACAAAGTCTGCACTCAAAAGCAGCAGAATATAAATTTTTAATTTAAGTATAGTTTTAAAAATATACCGTTAAATTTTCAATATTTAAGTAAAATTAATAATCAATGATACATATTTTTGGATGAATGATGTTCTCGTTGTTTCTTTTTGTTTGATTGTGATGCAGTTTCGATACACTAAATTAAATTTCTAAGCAATTAATCATGATAATCAATTTAAATCAATATTTTGATTTTAAAACATCATTAAATAAATACATTAATTATTTAGTGGGTTGATTCATCAATAATTTTTCGAAAGATATATACTGTATTAAATTCCGAACATATTTTAATGAACATATATTTTAAGCATTTAATAGCAAATAAAAAATAAAGGAACATTGAAAAGTAAACATAACAATTTAACCGAGACCCCATGCAATTTGCCGATGAAAACCAGACAATAAATAAAGCGAAGATCGAGAGCAAGTTAAACAGAAACACACCATGGACTTGAGTAATAATTATAAGCATCTTTCGATGTCCTGGGGGGCCGCACCGGTACCACAACGAAGGGGGGACGCGCGCATCGAACGAACGAGAACCAAATGCATGCGTTCGTTTGGCTTCCTTGTCTAATAATGCACCGTATCGAGATATTTAAACAAAGATAGAGGAGATACCCACTGCTGATCATGAGGAACTCCAGACGCCACTTCACCAACTACTTTACTTCGTACATTGTTGTCACATTTACACAAAATACTCCATTATAGCGATAAATTTTCAACTCGTTGCGCTTCATTTATTAGCAGAATTTAAAGTCTTTTAATTATTTATCTATAAAATTAATACAATAACACAATATTATTTATTAATATCTTATTACTTACCTGATTACTTAAACGCAATACTAAAAATGCTAAAATTGTGTATAATAAAAATAAATAAAATTGGAGAATTAGTGTCATTTGATATAGATCAGTAAAAACAATTGTATAGGTACAGCATTACCAATCTTGTTTTTTCGTATAAATGTCAGGAACGTTTAAGAATAAAGCATTTCCAACCTTGTTTTTTTTGGTGGAAATGTCAGGAACATTTAGAAATACAGGATTGGCAAACTCACTAATGGAAGAAATGTCATTAAGTTAAATCTTATTATTTTTTATCCATAAATACAATAAATTAATAAGAGCAATTAATACCATATAATAAAAATTAATATATTATTACTTAAATTACTACTTCCCTGATTAGTTAAAAACAATACTAAATTTTTAAGAATAAAATTATATATATTTTTAGGAAAATTGTTTACATAAATAGTAATTAAAAATGTATTTAAAGTAGTGTGTTCTCTCTAAATTTGCGAATGTAAATAAATTTTTGAAAACTTAATACTCAATTTGTGGTGAGAGTTGGCAACGTGGTCGCTATGACTTAAGCTAGCGCAAGTTGAAACAAGTTCAGTTCGAATCGTTGCATTCTCGCGTTAGGATGTTGCTGTGAGTTCGAGGCACGTACGTAGCACGCGCGTTCGCTCAACCAACGTTATTCGGGTAGTAGTGCATTGCATTTGAGTAGTATCGTCTCTCTACGCTCTTCGCTCATCATCCATCCACCACACCACACATTGGAATTATAAATATAATGAACTATATTTAAAAGAGATATAGAATTTTAATCGGCTTAGTTTATTAATAAGAAAACGACGAACAAAAATTTTCTATTTAAAATTTTGTTTACGTTTACTGGCGCCGATGTACTTTTAAGATCACTTTTTATAAATATAAAACACACGAAATGGATTTGTGCATAAAATCATTTTTCAACAAACTTTTTGCCAAAATCTATTTGCTACTGTTTTTTATGATATGTGAAAACGATGCGTTAGATTTGGAACAATTAATTACTGTTAATAAGCCGGTACTTAAAGATGAAATTCCACCGCTTTCTAATGGTGAGTACACTTTTGCAAAAAAAAATTACTTTAAGGTTACAATTATTGCAGTAAAACTGTAAAACAGCTATAAATGTGGGAAGTCGATATATTATTGCTAAAAGTATTGTCTTAGAGAGTAAGATAAATTTTCATTTGGCAAAAAATTAAGCATTTTATATGTTAAGGTTACAATTATTGCACTAAAACTGTAAAGATTAAAATATGCAGTAAAACAACAGCTATAAATATGGGAAGTGGATTTATTATTATATGAAAAGTATTGTCTTAGAGAGTAAGATAAATTTTCATTTCATAACAATCGTGAATTGTTTAAAAATTTATATCATCAACTCATTTATTTCAAGTTTAATATAATAATTCCATACATTTCAATCGACGAATTATTATTTAGATTAAAGTTTAAAATATACGTATCGTCTTCTATATAATATGAATACACATAAATAACCGCTTTGAACACAACTCACACATATAAAATGCTTACAGAAGAAAAAACACAATGAAATATGTCTTACATATTTTATAATTTATTATCATAGTTATTAATTAATTATTAAAAAGATATGAGTAAAATAAGTGGCAGATGATGAAAAAAGGTTATTGAACTTATTTATATTGAGAAAAAAATACTCTTCAAATATGTTTATTATCTACACATGTCATTGTCTCTAATTATATAAACATTGTTGTAGTGTATGTACAGTAAATTAATTTTTAAGCTCCATTAACAACTGATGATTTTAATCGCTTCCCAAATATTTATGGTACCCATGGATTTACGACTCAATTAATCGCCGATAATTATATTTTATTAAATACCTACGATTTTTATCAAATAAACAATTTATAGTTTGATTGATCGTAAATACAGCACACACATCACACAGCGCTTTATTTGGCTTTAATAAATGTTTGCTGAAGTAAATTAGCATAAAGTTGATAGAGGTTTCTTAAGGTGCTATAGTGCAATTATAAAACGAGCTATTAAAACAAATTATCTGTGCAAAATGCAATATTCTAATATTTTATGGGCTCAACCTTCACATTTCTCGGCCAGTCGTCACTTCTTTGTTCAACGTTTCGTTTCAAATATTCATCCCTTCTTCGTTTAATACTCATTAAATATCAAGAATTTTTATAACTATACTGGTAGTCATTATATGGCCGTTTTTTATTTTTATTTTTTTAATTATTATTGTTGTTGTTGTTGCTGTCTTAAATGTTAATTATCTTAAAAGTAATTGCTAATGAAGTGCTTTATGTATTGTGAATAAACAGATGCATATAATTTTTGCCGTTTTATATTTTTTAATGAATGACTAGCTTTTTTACTTTTAAGTGGTGCTCCTTGAAAAAATATATTTCACTCGATGTTCAAATTTAATTTTCTTCTAATTGCAAACTGTCTGTGTATGTAGATAGTTTAAGTATTCGGAATCTTTAAATTGCTCACTTCTTACAATTATACAAATATATATAAACTTTTAAGTGTTTATTAAAAACATTTTATCAAATAAATTGTTTTCTAATAAAACATTTACTTACTTATTGCTGCTTTGGCTTAGAGATAAAGAGTCACTTAACCAATTTAACACATTTAAATTACATTTTAAATATATAATTAGCGGTGCTTAATAAGTGGCTGGTGGCAAGAAATATTTATCGAAATCAATATAAGAAAATGACTCGTAACACACATATATGTGTGTCGCATACAGTACAGTATATAATTCCTTATTATCCAATTAAAATTGTTGTTATTGTTATATAAATACAAGATAAACAAAATTTGCTTTAGATATGATTTCTTTGAACATATATAAGTATAAGTACATATATGACAAAATTTGATAAATTATAATACAATTCCTATTGTATTGATTTGCATTTTAAATCAAATTGTTTTATTATATTCGACTAATCACCCATGGAATAAACATAATTCCATCTGCACTTTCCAATCATCTTATAACAATACTTTATTTTACGAACGAAATAAGTTACATATTCATGTATTTACTTGCTCATTTTTGCTTATCATAAATTTCATAATTTAATTGAAATGACATAAAATAAATTAAAAAGCAACTACTATACAACATTGATTAGCAGGAAAATAAATTTGAAAAATCAATTAAAATTTTTAATGGTTTGTTCTATTTTAAAATCGTTGAATGTGTTTACACACGCAAATTTCAGAGTTAGTTAGGTATAAACACCAAATCCTCTCGAAATGTTAAACTCCCTAGTAGTAGATAAATGTCACAATCCCACGCATCGATTAATTGTTAATTTTCTTGCTCCGATTTGAAATAAATTATAGATTTTTAGCTTATCTTATCCAAATGAGCTGCCATTCATGAATGTTTGCATATTGATGGCGTTAATTCATGTTTGCAACCGTCGTCTGCGTATGCAAGCGACTTGTTCCATTTTTCTCGCTCGCGCATATATGCACACATTTATATTTAATGTGCAAAGTGTATAATAAAATAAAATATGAATCTATTTAGAAAGTATGTCGCTGGCGCCTCTCAATGAAACAAACATACATAAAATGTGTGTGCGCGCTTGATATAATCTTTTCATCTTTATTGCTGAATGAAACGAGCGCCAAATTGCATTTTCGGCATCGCTAAATATTTTTTACTTTAATTATCACACACAACATTATGTAATACAAGCTGCTACATCCAAAATTAAGCAATTTCATTGTTCTAAAATTACTATATGTATGAAAAATTTCCACGTTGATTTTATATCTACTAAATGTGGCGGATGAGTGATGGTGCTCCAAAAATTCTAAAATGATATAATTAAGCAATTTATAGATATTAAGTTACTTTACAGCAACAAATTATGCGGAGAGTATGGAATACTTGTGAGATCTCGCATGGTGTTCCTTTATTTTTCTTCCTTTTGATAAACTTTCCATGAAGTGGCAATCCAAAATTTAAAACACAAAATTGCAAAGTTAGAGAAATTCATTAACTTAACTTAATTACATTTCTTCAATTTGTGAGGTTGCCAATGCTGTTTTCCTAAATGTTCCTGACATTTCCACCAAAAAAATAAGGTTGGGAATGCTTTATTCTTAAATGTTCCTGCCATTTTCACCTAAAAACTATTGGCAATGCATACCATGGGAGAAAACGAAAAGTCCCGGTGATTAAGTCCCCACCACACACCCCACCAACTAACAAAATATTTTCTGCATATATTTTACCTGCAAAATTCTACTCCACGTGGAGTACAAAAATACGTAAAATTTCGAGCTTCCTAGAAAATCGGGACTTTTCGTTTTCTCCCATGGTACCATTGTTTTTACTAACCTATATCAAATGACAGTAATTCTCCCATTAATATGAGATAGAGAATTAAATTTTAATGGAGCATATGATTACGAAATCGACCCCTATTAAGACATCTCTAAAAATGTAATAAGTTAACGGAAAACGATGCAAAATTTAAGGTACGTTTATGTTGGATAAAATTAAACAAACATTTTTGACTCTGTCTCGACTTTCGCTGATTTATGGCATTTTTAAAAACTGCTCTATGCAATTTTCTTTGCAGTCGCACGCCCCCCATTGAATAGACGTGCACCCCCTCAAAAACGGCGCCTCTACCATTAGTTAGAGATAGAATATCTTTTATAAGTCAAGTGCATTAAAAATTAATTAATTTTAATTGTATTTTGCATTTCGCGTAAAATATTTTTGTGGCACTGTACTTTGGAGATATAAACGAGATGTAAAGTATAGTATCGGTAATTGAATTTCGTATATAAATGTTGCATAATCTTATCAGGAGCAATTAAGATAGCTGCATAATAATATTTGAGTGCGCCAAAGTAAATTTAAATGAAGTAACGAAACGAGTATACGCATACATACAATGTGTATAAAACCGGGAGATAAAATAAAAACCTTTTAAATATAGTTTGTGTCGCCGGCGTCGTCTCCTAATGCATCAAAAGATATCGGAGAGGTAAAAATGTAACAGAGACGGACAGATAAATGGATCGGTGAATGGGAGGGAGATAAGAGAGACCAGGCGCCAGTACCCCTCAAAAATTTGTATCTGTTCTAAAGTACTTAAACATGTTTCATGGATAAGTGGCTACTGGTAGACACAGACCTTTTGTGTGCATTATCACCCAGACGCATAGAAGACTTGAAATATCCGGTAATGTCATACGGTCGCTGCTAAAATTTCGGGGCGCCTCAATCAAGTGATGACTGAAAAAATTACACCAGCAATAAAATTTAGACGACGATGACGATGATCACCTGTCCCTCATCGAGAGGGTCTTCCTTATTGATACACCATAAATAGAATTACAAGCCGCTTGGAATTCCTTTCATTGCAGAATTAAAATTTAATTGAATTCTTTTGAAATGTTATTTGAGAGATATTTACTTAATGATGGTGAAATTAGTTTTTACATTTAAGCGATTGTCATTTTTTTCGCTTCTAAAACATACATATAAAAGAAATAAATATTTGTCTTTCATCTACTCGCTTAAAAAAGGAACTGGTTTTCTTGCATATAGACAGACACACACACACACACACACGATGATGATGATTATGTTGATGATCACGATGATGACACCGGTGTGTATGTCTATACAATACGAAAAATGATTTTTGCGCTTCTACGATTATTGTTTAAGGTCAAATCAACAGGTTATGCTGATTTTTTTTATTTTATTTTTCGTTAAAAAAACCACCTGTTGGCTTTGTAATGTTACTTAATACGCTGTGTACGATAATTTACACCTGTCGTAAAGAGGCGACGCACACACACACACACACATTTCACGCAAAAATTTAACTATGTACTGATAAATATAACTAAACATTCGGCGTCGTAAATTTTAGAAAATATAACGCCTCGCGCGCACGGCGTACGCTCTAAATATTTTCAAATTCTCAGAGTAATTAAATATGTTAGATGAATATGCAGAAAAAAAACGAAGCGAAAATAACGATTTGCATAAATTCCAACAGCTCTCAGCTTGATGACGATGACAAGTTGAAACTAAAATAAACATGCGTTTTAAGATCATTTTTTCGCATGCATGTTTGTTGCTGCTGCAGTGCGGCTCTCACTTAATACCATCGTGTATTTTTAGGATTGATTTTCAAAACTATACACACATACTGTGTATGTATACTTTTGATAAATGTTGCACTTGTTCACATAAAAATTTTCGGTTTGGCCTGCTGATGCATGGCAATCTAAACGATGCGTAAATTATAGTTTATGGAATGAAGAGAAAAATGTACACACATTATCACATTTTATTTTTAAGTTGCATCCACAAAGTTGAATGATTTTTCATCTAATAGAGATTACAGTTATAAATAGAATAATGTACTCTTATCAATTTATATATTGTATAGTAGTGTGTGTATGGGAAAATTTGAAGCACAATATTTCGCACAAAATATCGAGTCTAATTTATTCGGAACATTAATTTACAGTCAAGCATTAATAACTTAATTAATTTATTCCTAATGCAAGGTTATAATCCAACATCAATCACTTTTATTCATAGGAATTGTATCATATAGTTTACGTTGATAAATCTATTACAACACCAAAATTTAATGATATATTAATATTTTTTTTTTACAACTATTAGAAAGAAGTTGAGGCTGGTTGAGTTTTTTGCGTACTGGTAAAAAAATACTGAAAAGTTGTCAGTTATACTATTTTTCGTATGCATCTTTGGTGTCGTTTAACAAATTTCGATATTTGCATAAAAAATATCTTTGCTATTAAATTGCTATTAAGGACAAAACGTAAAATTGGATAAAATGTAATTTTGTAAGAATTTGGTGAAGCTATAACTAGACAGGACCAAAATTGGGGCGCAAAATACAGCACTATACAATTAACTCCTTATTTTCTATACATACCTGACGTTTCGAATACTTTTTGTATTCATTTTTGGAGTTTTTCTGTAAGGCGATTTTAACATAATTATAATAAATGAGGAGTAAATGGTATATTGCGGCATTTTGTGCCCCAAATTTTAGCCCTAAGCAGCTAGCTTCAACACAAACTGTAAATCAGTGGTTTCCAACCTGTGGAGCACTCAAATTTGAATAATGTTAGTATAAATTATGAAAAATCGGAGTAAAATTGAAGTTTCCTGTTTCACTTCATTGAACAAACACTAAAAATTTCGATTTTCACTGCTTTCAATTGCATTTGCAAAAAATTTGTGTATTTATTAGTATTTCATAACAGAAAAGGAGGACGTAAATGAAAAACGGTTTGAAATCACTTCTATAACTATTTGAACCATAATCTATGCGATTCGACATAAAATTTTATTGTTTATCCGTATAGAAAGAAAGTATACCAAAGTACAATATATTAATTATTGCAAATATTGTACATACTAGGTTTCCATAAATAAATAAATTTCCTTCGTTTGCTTATTTACAAAACCTACATTCGAAATGAAATTGATATTACTTTATGCAAAAACAATCTATTATAGTGCTACTGCGAAAAGTTTATGTGACATATGCATTAAGATTAACGCAAAACAAATTCCATTTCTTAATGCAAATTGTCTGCAAATAAATATATATTGTAACATTTTTATTTTTAATTTAAAGAACTTTGAACTTATAGAAAAACATGATGCAATAAAATCGTTTTATATAAGAAGAGGGAGAAAAAGCGAGACACAATTTATTGCGTGGTTTTATCTTCAATGAATAACAATTAAGATGCAGAACTCTTTTGTCTGATTAAACATTTAGACGAATAAAATGCTAAGTTAATAAATCGATATGTATGCAAAGCAATAACTTTTTTTGCACTACGTGCCGCGTGTATTTGATTCCATTCGTATGACAATGCGAAATTGAGTCTATTTATTGAAATATTAATTAAAATTGTAAACAGTGAATATACATGTGCTTGTCTTAAAATGGTATTTAAAAATAACCGATGCCAATAACCTTGCTTTAGCATTAAAACAATATAAACGCTTATACATGTACATATGCAGTAAACCGAAAGGCGACAGTTTGGTGACAATTTTTTTTTCTCTCTAATTGATAAGTACGACACGTAAATTGCTGGCGCCTAGGTTTGTGGTGAAGTAATGACTGTCGGACCTCGTTAACCACACGCTTTATTTTTATGTCATTCACGTACAATAAACGAAAACATTAAAATCGGCAACATTTACAAATGAAAATACCGCTAGAAACATTTATTAAATTTGAAAGCTTGAAAAATTCAATTTGTTTTTATGTGTGTATTTATAATAAATGTGTGTATGCGCCACACAGCAACAACACACACACTCGCAGAGGCTTGGCTCTTTAAACGATTTAACGAAAATTAATAATTGTGAAAAGCAAGATGTCATCACTATTGCATAAATGACATCATCAAGATTACGCTAAAGGTACAAACACTAATTTCACGCTTGTTATTGAATAACAACAATCATAAATTATAATTATTGTTAACGTTTTCTATAACATTTAGAAAAAATTGCATATTATAAATTGTATTTGCTACATCAATCGGCGGAAAAATTTCTTACTCAATCAATAATTTCTACATAATTAAGCGTGTGTTTTAAAAATTTATGATAATTGCATGGCAAATTCTTAATTAGTTATCTATGCATAGCTGAAAACATAAATTTCAATCATAGATCTACCTAATATTTTCTATAAAAATAAGGAAAATAGTAAATGTGCGAAAAATTAGGAATTTTTAATGGCATACTTGACTTGTCCGTTAATTGCCTTCTAACTTTTTTCTATATTGCCATTTTTTCAACATTCTTTCACTAAATAATAGATATATATATGTAAAATCTATGGAAATATCACCCACTGATTCGACGATCCGTTCTGTAATAGATTAATGCCAAAATATATCACGATAATGTAAGTTTATATAGATGTGGCAGTAAATTGTTTCTAAATTATTTATTTCTTAATATTTTTGCACGATTCTTTCGCTAAAAGATACGTATGTTTTCATATCATCCGTTTATATATCAAGCACTGATTGGTACAATTCACAAATTTGAAAAAAATGTATATTTTAATTGTATATTTACTACATCAATCGGCGGAAAAGTTTCTTACTCAATCAACTCGTCAATAATTTCCACATAATTAAGCGTGTATTTTTAAAAATTTATGAATTTATGATAATTGCATGGTAAATTCTTAATTAGTTATCTATGCATAGCTGAAAACATAAATTTCAATCATAGATATACCTAATATTTTCTATAATAAAAACCGCATTTCATAAATTCAAGCATTAAATTAACAAATAAATAAATTTGACTCTATTATAAATTAACAATTTTTAGATGGGATGAGGATATGTCTGGCTATAGTCAAAAATCAAGCTTTTAATTATCGAGAAATTAATTATAAATTCATTTTAGATTCGACATTTTTCGAATATTTTTCCTTTACTTACATTTGATTAAAACATCATTTATATTTTTTTTAATTTAAATTTATAGTTATTGGCAGTAACTATTTTTCATATTATTTAATATACAAATTAGTTTAGTGTCAAAACATTTTTTGGCTTTAAATTTCGTAAACTAATGAGTAATTGCATGGGAGTAGAAACATTAAAGTTTTTTTCTAAAATAAAAATTATTACCATCCTGTTTATGTTATTTAGTAGCAATTTGGTAGATTGGTAGTATACTAAAAACATTTCTAACATACATCTACGAGATATTATTAATTTTTGCTTAGAGCAATAACGCATCAGTAAAAACAAAAAAGCAACGTTAGAATAATTTACGTACTACTAAAAAGGCGCAAAAAATATTACTGCTCCTCGAATATAATTTTGACAGGCTGTAAAATTAATTATGGAAAACGAAATCAATTTTAAATAGGTATTAACTAATAAATAATGTTAGATTTGTGAAAAATAAGTTGTGAAGTTGGTGAGGAATTAGCATGAGATTATGAGAAAAAGTAATTTGTTTTCTTTTTGGTACGTACGTACAGGTGAGTTCTAAAAATGATATATCGTTTTATAAATACTCAACGCAACAACAACAACAAAAAGGAGACTTTCTAAAGCCGACAACATAATTTCCCACATTTATTATTAATAAAAAAAGCAAGTGGCATGTATAGGCCAAAATTAGCATAACGCGCATTATAACAATATAGTCGCGTGTAATTCATTCGAATAAGCTGTTTGGATTATAAAACGATGATCGACAGAAAAATTAAATAATAAAATAAAAAGCATTGAGAGAGGAGGCATAAATAAATAAACAAGCCAAGTTCTGTCAGTAGCTATTCTTTGGACAAGTAAATAAACTCGCAAGACACACGAGAATAAAATAATAAGAATAAGAAGAAGCAGGAGGAGAAGAAGAAAAAAACGAAGCGAACTAGATGGATAAAAAAGGCTAAAGCATTCCTAAATAGCCGAACTGACATCATGACAAAAGGAATTTCCATTGTGGCCATGTGTGTTCGTGTGTGCGCTGTTTTTATTTTTCTTTATTATTATTTTTGGTTTCATCGGGTGGGCCTCCCTCGGCTTAAACATGCGCAGCCATGGCCTATCTGCCGAGTATAATTAATTAAATTCCGACTCTCTCTCGAATTTATAAAAGCCGCATATATATCCACATCGTATTTTCATTTCGACTGAATCATGTTGTTTTAATTACCTCTTGTTTGTTTTTAATTTATTATTTTATTTCTCGTTCAATGTTGATACACGCGCGCTCGCAACGCACCAACAAAAGAACAACCAACACAAAAAATATTGTATGGATTATCGGTTTATAAGAAATGATTATATGTTTATTATATTTCAACATTAATGGATGGTGCGCGGTTGATCTATTATGTTATAAAATGTTGAAATTATTTATCTATATAAGCAGCTTTATTTCGAAAGTGATAATCGCTCGCAAAATGTTTACATTGCTCGCCCATTATTTAAAATTTCAACAATTCTTTTGTTATATATTGTTGGTTATAGATGATGATGATGATTCCGTAACGTGCTTTTTTATTATATTACAACCTGTATCGGAACGTCTCAATCAATAGTCTTCTCTCTGCATTCATGAAATCCTTCTTGTAACACGAAACTTGTTCAAAAACTAAATTGAATTACATACAGATGCCATATCGTATAAATAAATAATTCTATTTTTGTAAATTGTTAGTGAATTAACAAAAAAAAAACCCAACAAAATGTTGTGTAATATTTTCCTTTGTTTTGACATTATTAATTAGACAGTAAATTTTCCTGTATATGCGCTTTTTAAAAACACGCCGTGACAGTGACAAACAAAACGTTTAAACTCGTATGATCTGTGTCCAACAGTACAACCAGATATATTTTTATCTAAGAAATTTGTGAAATTTAACAAAACGTGGAAATTCCAATTAGCCATAGGTTAGCACTTAACGTATGGGATATTTTTAAACGCACACA
>JARJDW010016919.1:0-11162 GCA_030264715.1 Adinopsis sp. GC000173 | reverse complement strand
GAAGTATCTTCAAACTGTAAAAAATAGAAATATAATGTAATAATTAGGACTTGGGGGATATTTAAAAATGAGATAAACATCACAAAAGTAGTTATCTACTTCCTACATTGCGTTGCAAACTTGTAGTAAAATCCGATTGATGTTCAGCTTAAATTGACTAAAGCAAAAATTCCGACCGTCAAATTAAACCGTGTAAATTACCAAATTTTACAACAGTAGATTTAAAAACTATACGTCTCTCAATAAATAAAGATGAATTATATACTAGCTGTCGTCTAATTCCTTGACTTATAACATTCCACTATCAGTTATCTTCATCGAGCTGTGAATGTTAGAAAAGCGGTTACATGGTTGATTCATTCGTCAAAATGGCTGTTCTATCAAAGATACATGTTATTGAGAAATTTAGTTTTAAAATTGAAATTTTGTATCCAGACCTTCACATTCTGATAAAATTAAGCAGAAGCTAAAGATTTAGAACAAAACGCTTTAAACAAAAAATCATACACAAACAACGATTTTTAGTGTCTTCCGCTCCATTATAACTTATGCTGAAATACTATGAGTCAAAGAATGCAACACTATTTAATCAGTTGATTCCTATTCTATTTGTTAATTGTGTAATGAATAACGAATGAAATATTTTACGGGATCTAGTAAGAACGACACTTGTTTTTGTATGTGAACAACATGATTGTTAGTTAAATTACAGAAATTAATTTTGGCTTAGTTTGATAAAAATGTTAGTTATTTTGTAATCATGGATTTAAATCAATAATTAAATATAAAAAAGGAGCAAACTTACTGATTGCGTATGTACGTCTTCAGATAATCTTGCTTTCTTTGAGGAGGCACTGTCGTTTGTATCTGATAAACGCTTCCTTGATTCATTTCCATTTTTGACAGTTGTCACACTATTTTTACGTTCGCGTTTGAGTAGACTGGGCGATAAATATTGCGACAATTGTTTTCGTTTGACGTGACGTGCCTCAAATCGCATTCCCTCCTTTAATAATTTAATGTTTGCTGCATGTTTATTAACATTCTCCGTAAAAAATAATATATCATTTGTTAAATCAATGTTTAAATTTTCAGTTTTCTCAAACTCTAAACCTATAAACCATAAACTACATGTCGAATTGTCGCTGGGCGATTCAATATGACTGAAACTTTCTGGATTTATATGTGCTAACGTTATGTGAGGATTCTTTTCTAAGGTGCCTGTACAAATTTACATAAAAAGTTGCGAATTAAGACATGTTATCGAATCAATTCTCACCTATTAGTAAACGTATTTTACTCTCAACCAAGCCAGACCATTCGAGATGATCTTCAGGCGTTGCAGCACTTACTAATAATACTATAAAATGTCTATATTTAGTAAAAAACGGTGGCGGCTCAAATAAACGATCCCACGATTGCTTCCCTAAAATAATATCTTCGGTTAATTGTAAACCATTGCGAAATTCCTCGATCATAATTGTTCGTGTCGACAAAGACACGTTGAATGTAGAGTTCTGTTGTGGATATGCGGGAGTTATAATCGGCATTAAATGGTGTCTGTCTTGAATATTAACCTTAAATAAAAGGCAATTTGAATATGTGTTTTTCGAGAAGCGTTGTGTTGTAACATACGCGTGGGTCCCAAACCGGAAAACCAAGACTGACGTTCGATGGTTGTTTCAGTAGGACGGGCTGAGGCCACTTCCACTGTGAGAACACAAGAAAGAATTTGTGAACAAGCGTAGCTGGCGCCGCATTTGGATATAATTGGCATGTACGTGCGACAAGCATTGCCCATGACACGCCACCCAAATATCCCAATATGTTGCTGTAGATGCCATGCTCTGCAAAATAGAACAAGTTATAATAGTAACAAATATACTTTCGAATTTATTTTTATTATAAATTTTCTCCGAAAATCTTGAATCGTAATAATGTGCACACTTTGTAAGAAACTATTTGATTTGAAACAAGGGTGGGAAAATACCGCTCTTCTTTGAGTCCTAAAGTGTCCGCCGACAAAAAACTAACGGTATGGACTATATAAATCTTATGTTGTTATGTTCTGTCTTATTTATGACTATTTTTTACACGGGCTAAGATTAAATCAAAAAGGTGGCCGTAACGTAAGTTTAGAAAGTACTGGATTATACAATTAACCCAAAACTAGCTAATTATTTTAAATTAATATCATAATAAACTACTTAATAATTATTTTTTTACTCAGCCTTTCAATCCAAGACAAAACAAAGAAGAATATACATTCATATTACTACCAATAATCATAAATGTCTTACAATTAAAAGTCGATAATATCAACTTAAATGTTTTGACAAAAGTTTCAAATTATTTCATTTTTGGAAATTTGCTATAATCAATCCTGGTATTGTTATAGGCCTTGGTGTTACATTTATAACTTTTCTAAGAAAACTATTAAAGTTGAAAAGAAACCCAATATTAGTATTATTATTACTTTTAAAGAATTAAAAATATTTATTCAACATGTAATAGAAGTAGTCAAATACCAACAAAAACATCCGATTGAGACAAATAAAATAATAGTTTGTGTATTTAAATCAATATCCATTACTTCAATTATCACTAAACTGAGAACATGGAGTAAAAAAGTATAAAATTTCTCGTTTATACTAGGCACGTCGGAAAAATACAACTAGCAAGCTTATTTACTTACAAGCTTTACTTTTATAAAATATATACATCCATCACAAAAGATAAATAATTATAATTATTATTTGTGATTATAATTATGAATTATGGTGAATCAACCAAGAGTATATTTTATTTAACAATTATAACATTATGGTTCACCACGTAACTGCTAACAATATCATTAACTTCAAGCTACGTATAATGAGAAATTATTTTAACGAATCATCTGCAAAATTTCCTTCGGAAATTAAATAATTGCGATTCATAATTATAGAACCTTTTTATAGGTATAACGTGAATTTTCATTGGTTTATTTTATCTAAATATTTTTCCAAAAATACAAAAAATGACTAAAGATTGAAGGAAATGAGGGCAAATTTTTATATTTCAGTAATTTTCGGTGATTTCAAAACGTCTTTTCTCAATTTTGTATTCAAAATTATTTTAATAAGACGACAGTTGACAGTTTTTTGATGTGTAAAATTTAACAATTTTGAAAATTTGTACATTCTTCTATTTTCAGCAGAAATTCGCCACTATACAATACAAGCGACGGAATGTAACTGATCGTAAAATGTGGATTACCTATGCTATAAAGTATTTATATAATTTGAACGTGATGGATACCTTTGGATTGCGACGCCTCAGACAAACGCCTCTACTGAAGCAATTTTATTATAATACAATTACAGTTTCATCATATTTTAAAACATAGGCCAAATCTCACTTATTTCGACTTTCATAAAAAAAGTAAAAATGCACAACGACCAAGTCCGCCACATTCTCCTTTTCAAGGATTTTTCTACAATAAAATACGAAGATAATTTCTAGTTGAAAACTGATCAAAATTAAATTTTGAATGTTTTTAAGCGACATTCAACACGACTTTTAGATCGCATTATATAAGATAAATTATTACGCATAAGAGGTTTGACGGTAGATCCTAAACTAAAACTTTTCTTTGACTTTTATAGTTTAAATTTCATTATTTCGTAAAAAATTTGCGATCTCTCTGTTAATATTTTCATCACTGATGAATACTAACATTAGATTATGTGCAATGCGTCTTAGGTTTCAACATAATTAAGTTATGAAAGTGCAGATATTAATTCGTACATGCCTGTTAAAGATCAAACTATGCCTTAATAAATAATAACTTACTTTTTGCCCACAATTTAATTGCTCTCAGAGCCAAACGAAAATTATCAATATTAGGAACAAGTCTTAGAATTTCATCCGTCACGCGACATCCATTCAAACTGCGCACACACTTCTGATCCAAATTTTTCAATAAATTATCGTCTTGTAGATCCATCGTGTCAGGTATCTCTTTAAGTAGTAATCGGGCAAACAACATATCAATTTCAATTCCATCAAAATTCATTTTTATCACTGGTACGAACGCCTCTTCAACAGCGCGCAAATCAGTCACCTCATTCTGTTGCTTTAGCAGTTCAAAGAATGTCGTAAAGTAGTCTTCTCTGAAAATATGTCTCGGCGCAACACACAGTGCATCGATATCAGCACCTTTATTGTGTACCTAAATATACAAACTTGTTGTTTACAACACTTTATAAACTCAAGATACTACAACACACCCCTAATCTATAACTACCAAACGTATAAATTTTCCCACCAACGTTCTCAGCAACACTTTCAGGCATATTCTTTGCAATCGAAACGTCTCGTATCCATTGTTTTACAAGCGAATATAACTTTCCGAGTATGATCATGCGGTGATTCAACTCCTGCTCGGTTTCAAATACATCATACGGCTTTAGGGCCTCCTCCAATTCCAAGGATTTTGTAATATCCGATGGTTTTGGAGGAGCCATCGAAATCGCCGATGTCATACCCAAAGTTTTAATATTTTGTGCATTTTGCTGTTGTTGTTGCTGCTGCTGCTGCTGATTATTTAAATGCTGTGTCGACCACATCTTAATCCATGTCTACAAGCAAATATCCATTTACAATCGGATGGAATAGCTGTAGAAGCGTTTCTCCAATCGAAACTTGCCTCGTTTTAACGAAATATGTATAAAATCACATTCGTTGTTTTTATAGCAAATTTTTATTCATGCTGTAAATACTTACATATGATATATTCTAATTATTTTATTAATACTACACTTAAACTAATTAAAAAAACATTTTTAATAACTTAACATGAGCTAGACAATGACACGAGTATGATATTAGCTGCGAATGATTTGCGTATATGACAGTTAGTTTTTAATACCAACATTATTTTTTGTCACTAATAATGGTTCATTAACCCGTCACATGAACACAAAGTTTCTTCCGTATCACATTTCACTCAAAAAACTGCAAATTAAAGAAAAAGTTTTATTAGTTTTGCATTTATAAATTTATAACTATTTTCTTATGATTTACAGCACTTTATGGAAAATATTTGCATAAAATGATTACTACATATCTGTGAAGTAAAATCGAGATCAATTGGGTCGGGATAATGTACAGTTAAGATATATTTGTTTAATTAACACATTGATTTATTGAATTTAACATAGAAAGTAATATTCAGTATTAATGAATACTGTTTTTAGCATTTCTGATTTAAACTATTCAAGAGAAATAATTAAATAAACAAAGCAGCAAGGAAAAAAATCATAAAAACTGATGAAAACATGAAAATCATGAAAATCATGTTGCCAACATAAGCTGTTTGCTACCATATTCTTAAAACATTTATTTATTATTGTTCATCTACTCATAAACTTCATCTGTGTATATGTTATAGGATGTTATGCAAAACTATATTATAATGTTAATACATATACGTTTTTAATAAATTTTGTTTTCTTATAAAGTGAGGTTAGAAAGCATGTTTAATGGCTGAAAGATGGCCTCCAAGTTCAGTAAAGATGGTAAATATTTTGCATTATTATCGAACAATGGCAAGCTTAAATTATGGGACACAGACACAAACAAATTGGAACAAGAGTTCACGCCAGATTTTCACCTGACAAGCCCTTTTACGTGTATACATTTCATTCAACCAACAGAAAAAGAAAAAGGAGATAAGGTAAGCGCACGTGTTTTTTTAACAACGTTGCGAGTTAATCTAACGTTTATAGAACAACCAGCCAGCTACGAAAAAGGTAAAACATTCGAAAGACTATGGAACACCGTTGCTAGCAATAGGATCACACACGGGTTTTCTATTCATTTATAATATAACAACAGCAGATACAATATCTAAAATTGGTGGTATTGAGCAATCAATTACTTGTTTATCATGGGCAGATGGACCGTTAGTTTATGCCGGGATACAACAAGATCTTGTTGTCTTTGATTTAGTGAAGAAAGAAATTTCTAGGTGAAGAAATAAATACGCTTAAATATAAGTATTTAATAATTATTAAACGATTTCAGTAAGTGGAAGACGGGTGTAGAGAAAATCTCAAATATTTTAAAGATCCCACGTCAGAATCAATTAATTACCGCTTCTAGAAATATAAAATTATGGGATATAGGTACCCAAAAACTGCTTAAAACTTTCATTGGACACAGTAATGAAGTTACATTATTAGAATGTATTAATCCTCTTAATGGAAAATCATATATTCTTAGTGGAGCAAAGGTGTTGCTATTATAAAATCTTATAATATTTACAAATTGTACTAATATATATTTCAAACTACAGAACGATCGCATAATCTCTTGTTGGACTTTGGATGGAAAAGAAAATAATTCTAGAGCTAGTTTTCAATTAGACGATGCTCCCGTTTCTATCTCGTTGCCGTCACATGCTGATGGTGCTCCGAAATTTACTGTTGTTACAAAAATTGGAGGTTGCAATTTATTTCAACATGCGTTTAATGGGTATGTATCTTTTTTTATTTACTTTGTGTACAAACAATTTAATAATTTACAAAATCTCTTATCTGCCCGAATATAAGAGGAGCCCTTAACATTTCGAACTTTACTTATTTTCGAGCTATAAAACATGTCGGATAGAAAACAAATGTCTGTAGTATAAATAGGGAAAAATTATTCTAAAATTTCAAAATCTTATTTAATAAGGGTTTATTGTTCTTTTTACTGGACTTGAAAATTAATGGTTTCTTTTATTTATGTAAATACTGTATTCATGTATTACCCATTTCTATATGAAATTTGTAATGTAACACTTTTTATGACTTAGCACTCCAATATTTGATTTTTTTATTTTACACTAATTTGAATCTATTCGTTTAGGAAAGTTTCTAAGCCAATCAAACCAAGTTCGACAATTCAAGTGGTTGCCGACTCAGATCAGAACAAAATCGTTACTCCAATCCCAATAATTTCCAGTCATATTAATGACGATTTCACTATCAGAATTGCCTACGGTTCTCCGCTACTAGTCTTTGAGCATGTCACCTTGCGAGAGGATGAGAAAGTTCGATGTTTGGTGCGGAAAAGTCAACAGCCAAGTGGAAAAAAGCAATCAAGCATCAGCACACCGAAAACGCCAGGAATGAGTAAAAATGACGTATTATATGTTACGCCACATACGGCCGATATACGGAAACGAAAAGTAGACGGCACGAAGGAGATGCCAATGCAAACACGTTTAGAAAATTTAACTATTAATGATGCTGTTTCTACGACAACTCCGACGGGTGGCAATATGGTACACTTGCTGATGCAAGCCTTGCACAGTAATAATAAAATTATGTTGAAAGAAGTTTTAGATCATGAAAGAAATGAAAACACTATTAAAAACACACTGAAACGGTTGCCTTTTGATGCTATTCCAGTTCTATTAAAAGAATTGGTGCGGAATGTAAATAAGAAAACTCAATAGTAAGTAGCAAAAAGGTAGAAGTTAATATAATACAGTAGACTTTCAATTATCCGGGATAATGAGTGGCACGACCTTCACGGTAGACCCAAAATCTAAAAACCTATAAGAAACATGACAAATGATGTAACATAATGTTGGTTTTCGAATTTATACCTAAATTTGGTTTGCTCTTATGATTTATTAAACAAGAATAACGCACTTTTAATAAGCCACAAAAAGGCAATCAAAATCGGCAGGTCTTTAACCAATATTATTTAAATTTATATATACTAATCTTGAAAAGAAAATAGGCCAAATATTGCGGGTATATATGTATATATCCCATTTGTAATCAAATAAACGCATTTTTAATGAGACCTGCTTAGGCACTGTATGTGAACGTCTTTTGTAGGTAAGTAAAATAAAAATTCTAAGATTGCCAACAATGTCGCGGATAACCGAAAAAGTACTATAAAATGTTACTTTGGGTACCGTGGTTAGTGGGGTCGCGGTTAATAGAAAGTCTACTGTACTGGATACCACTATTTGAATAGTGATAAAGCAGCATATTAATCTTACACAAGTTAATGAAAACATTTGAAGATTCGCTTTTTAACCGTTGCTTATAAGTGGCGCCAAATATAAAAAATCAACCTTATATAATCAAAATATTCTACAACAGACGTGTTTGAACTGTATTTTTTCCGTGTATTTATAATAAGACAGCAAGCAATTATCTACTAAATTAAAATTAACATTTTTTTTGCCATTTAATTTAGTTACTTGATAAATATCATATTTATGTGATCTTCAGGCAAAATTTCGCGCAGAAAATTGTAAAAACTGTGCAAATTTTACATTATCTAATTCATATAGGGATTTTTGCGCATTTTTTTTAGTAAAAATTCTCAAATTTATTAACTTGTCAGCAAACTTGAAAAAACTTTAATGAAAAATATACTTTATACCTGTATTCATAAAAAAGTATAAATATGTTTCAAATCTATACATTTTTTTACCTAAGTTTTGGCTATTGAAAAGATTGCCTAACCATATTTTAGATGAATATCGTTCGACAAACATTATTGATGTTTATTTGTTTTTATTTCAGTATGAATCCCAATCATTTGTGGTTAAAACATTTGTTACAAATCCACGCAGCGTTTCTAATATCTAATCCCGAAGCAACCGAATTATTTACACAAATTTTAGGCTGTATTGAATCGCGATTGACTTTTCGCAACCCGTTAAATCGGCTGAAAGGCCGTCTCGAGTTGGTAATATCGCAAATTGAGAATTCAAAAAATCCAGAACCATATCTAACTCCGAGTAATCAAGCAGCATTGCTTGTTTTTAACGATAAAACTGGCAGCGATTCCGATTCGGATGTTGTTGAATTAGATGCAGGCTCAGAAGCGGAAAGTGATTGGATGGAGGACGAAGAGGACGAAATAGTGAGTGAAGAGAAGATCCAAAATGGGGAGAATGGTGACGATCTTAGCGATGAAGAAATGTCCGATTAAAATTTGTTCTTTTGTTATTTTACAAATATTTATTTTATTCCAATCAGAATAAAATGATTTAACTATTTTAGTCATTTTATTTCGTTATAGTTTTATGAAAACTGCTCATATAGGCGTTATTATTATTAAATAGTGACATGTTATATATTTTTTTCATTTTCAGCCATAATAGTAATTAATTTGTGCTTAAAGACATCAAAAGTAGCAAAAATGGCCATATGGCCTTTGGAATGAGCAATAAACCCTTTAATTTTTTTTCATTTTGAGACTGATTTAATCAAAACTATCAATGCGAGGCTTATTAAAACGATAAATAAAATATCCCTTAATTTAATATAAAATTAAAATATTTCTAGGAGGGAGAGGGGGTTTCATACGTGCAATTAATTAATTCTATTGCTAAAAACTAACTTGCTTGCGTTAAACTTTTAACATATTTTAATGCTAATTATTTGGAATTTGATTGTATAAAATAACAGATTATAGTTTTTATGGCACATTGTATTTCCATACGATTAATACTATTTTTTAAAACTATGAGGAAAACTGTGGCGTGTTTGTGGATTTTGTAAAAATATAAATATAATAGATAAATTTTACATTTTCTTTTAAATTGTTATACAATACTATTATATAACATTAAAATTGCAAAAAGACAATCTGTTCAAAAACATTTAAAGGCATAGGTCAAGTTAAGGCTGTACCTACCGATTTAGTGCGCTACTACGTTTACATTATAAAGCTCATGAGAAAACGTGCCGTTCGTTTTTGACGGATTTGGGCCTTATTATTGAATATATTAACTTCATTCAAAAACGCAAAATAAAATTAAATAACCCACGCGGGTTGTAGGTTGCTTTTTTGAAAAAAGCCTTTTTATGTCTTAAATGCGATGTAAAAAAAGTCAAAATTGGTTGGCATTTTTTACATCGCAATTATGACATTAAAGAAAGACTTTTTGATAAAAGGGCTTTCTTGGGATGTGCGTGGCTTGTTTAACTTTATTTGCTTTCTCGAATGAAAGCAATCAACATGGTTCATCAAGTGAATGCAACGGATTTACTACAATTTAGCAATATCTTAAATAATAAGTTCATATCTATCAAAACCAAACATCGTCACGTTTTCTGATAAGCTGTGATAAGTGAGTGACGGGAGGAGAAGGAAGGAACGGTAGATACAACCTTAAAAGAAGTTACAAAATGTTGCCAGTTTTGCGGTCATATCAAGTACAAAGCATGTTAATATTAATTACATTATATTTTCAAATAAAGAATCAATATATTATGTAAGACCCTTCAATCCTTCGATTTTAACTTTAAATATTATTAATTCTAATGAAATTTGTTATCAATGCCTATATATACGACATTTATAGTGAACGGACTCTAAAACTTCAATAATATACACTATCGTCAATGTACGGGCTAAAAAATCTCAAATTTTTGAACGAAACTGGATTGAGAGATTATTCGCTCATTTCATGCATTTTCCGGGCAATTTTCGACGTGTTATGATTAGGGCTATCTCCGGAAAGGTGGATTCTGAGATCTTCCGGCGAAAAGATGTGAAAATCGCATGGAAAATACAAAAAAATCGAATCTCACCTACATATACCTTATAAAAATTAAGGAATTTTTTTGCTTCCTCGTGGTGAACCATTATTTTAAATTTTCATCTTGCATAAATGATTTAAAATCTAAAAAAACGGCAAAAAAGCTATATTTAGTGTTACTAAGAGCAGATATGATAATACACATTATTGCATTATCGTGTAGTTTGAATAAATTACTGCATAATTATAACTTTAACAGTCTAATATAAAATTGTAAGTATTATTTTGTTCAAGGCGCGTGAAGATCGAAATTAGATTTTGACTTTGGAACAGAATGTCAAATGTCGATGTCAAGATAAATGTAGGATAAGGATTGTACTATACCATTTGGAACATTTTTTACACTACTTTAATAACCTCAAAACTTAAAAGTACCGTCAAACAGTTACTGAGTGAGGGACATCTTGCCAATATTTTTTAAAGAAAGAATAGCCAGCCGTAAAAATGACATAAAGGCTAATTGCCCTTAAATAGAAAACATGTGTCTAATTTTTTTATCTACAAGTGAATCGTTCAATTTGTCTTTTGCGGTGTCATTTTTCATCAACCGCATTTTACT
>JARJDW010016915.1:0-33114 GCA_030264715.1 Adinopsis sp. GC000173 | reverse complement strand
AAACACGGTGCAAACTGTCAAAGCTGTCAAATTTGTGTGCATGGGGAATAAAAAACAGACAAACTGCACAAATTGTGCATGTTCATGAACATTTTGGAATAAAAAACAAACCTATTAATTCAATTTATCGTACGTAAACGATTTACTTTCTCACAAATAATTTACATGTAAATATACATAATTGTATCATATAACCCAAAAAATTTCAGACGCACCACGTATATTCCTGTCATGTCGCTTATAAAAAAATGGTACAATTTAGGCAACTTACCGCTTGTACTCATTAATTTAAAAAAATAATAATAAAAAAATTATATACATTTTTTTTTAAATAGTACGATTTAGGCAACTTTCCCCTTGTACTCAATAATTTTAGTTAGGCATTGAATGAATTACCCAGAATATTATCATAAAATTAGAAATTAATCAAATTTTAATTGTTACTTGCTGCACATGCAATTAATAATTCAATTTATCGTACGTATGTACATAAAAAATTTATATACTACACACAAACAATTTACTTTCTCACAAATAATTTACATGTAAATACTAAAAAAATTGCATCATACAACGCGCGGCGCATTGAATGAATGAATATAAAAAAAATTTCTAATCCATTCATCTAATTATCGCCATTAACGCATTTTTTTCCTACACTGTCGACAAATGCGTACAATATGGCACACACAGCAAAAAAAAGATATGCACATTAGCGCAGCGCGTCGTCATCTTTCTCTTATTTAAAATACACGCCCCGGGTTAGAGGAAAAAAAATAAAAATAACGTGAAAGAAATGAAATATGCACGAGACGCCATCCAGTCAGCCATCCGCAGCCAGTAAAGCGGACACCACCCCGCGTACAACGCACACACACAAAAAAACAAACATCAACACATACACACAAACGAAACGTCATTGCTAAAAATATCCCAAATACGAGAACAAAAAAAAAGAACGAAACCCTCTTCACATCCTCTGTTGTTGCTGTTGCTGCTATAAATAGTGGCGTGTGGATGCGTGGGGGGGTTGGTTGAAAATCACGCCACGCTACGCTGCAAAACGTGCGTTGACGCCAAAAGATAAATAATCCGAAGCGCTTTCATCAACAATTAACGACAATATGTGAGAAAAAGGTTACTACTAAATGAAAAAGCCCACCTCGTATATTTGTTTCACATACTTTTATTAATTTTGAATCAAAAATAATTTTCAATATTTTAATAAAAACTAATTTTATCTAAAACATATTAGTTTTATTGTACTATTATTATTGACTTAACAAACCGACCTGGTAATTTAAGAACATTAAATAGCCCATTAAAATTTTTATTTTTAAATTTTTAACAAACCTTAATAATCACATACATAAATTATATTATCATTAACTTAATCAAGGGATCTCGTATATATGATTGGCTCCAACTATAGAACTTTATCTAAATTAACTTTTAATTATTTTATGAAATTTACAAACGGTTTAATAAATTATAATTACATCAAAATCGAATACATTAAAATTATTAGTTTCAAAGCAAGTTTTTTTAATAAACAAATATGTTGACTAAATTAAGTGACCTCGTATATTACATACAAATACAATAAACAAATATTTCAGTGACAGTTGAGAGTTGATTTAATAAACTGACCTCGTATATCCAGTATAATAACTTTTTTCCTGGAAAATAATCGCAAATAATTTAATCATAAAATGAAATTTACATTTTTAAAGGCATTTCATAGGTTTTATTTAATTTCGCTGCGCCAAAGTAAATAATGTAATAAATTAATTAATATCGAAATAATTTACGCAAATATAAAATAATAATAAATCAAAATCGCCGATATATGAATATATTTATTTAAAGAAATATTATTGATATTGAAAAAATATCTGAATTAAATTATCTAGCTTAATTAAATAACTTAATTTATAATTTATATTCGATGTAATAGCAACATTAAACGGCACCAAATGCAATTTTCGACTAAAGTGACTTTAAATAATTTAATTGAATTATCCTGGTTAAGTAAATATTAAATTAATTAATATTGAAAATTTAACGATATTATAAATAGTAGCCATATGGCAATGAATATTCAACAGAGAGACGACTATAACACGAACATATTATTTAGATAATATTTTATAACTAAATCAAAAAATGATTAAAATTTTGATTAATTTACGTTCGTCAATATTATGACAAATGGGTATCAAAATACTACTAAAAACACGTATTCCGGGAGATTACTTAGAAATCATCCAATATAATTTATATAATATATAAATAAAATTATGCCACTTAATTGAACCACCTCGTATATTCAATACAACAACAAAATAGTGTATGTATATAAATAGGTTACAAACACAAGTTCGTGTGTAATTTTCAACGGTATGCGAAGTATAAATTAATCTACAGGAGACATAGTAAAAAAACAAAAAGAAGAACAAAGTAAATAAAAACATGGTTAAAAAATCATATTCCAATTCTTAATTATCTAAATTTTCAATACAAATTAAGATAAAAAATAAAATTATCCAACTTAATTTACCGGCCTCGTAAAACAAATTCATAGCAATTGTTGATATATATATGGGTCACAAACGCAAATTCGTGTATAATTTTCAACGGTGGGCGAAATTCAAATTAATCTACACGAGAGAGGACGCAGCAAAGAGAAAAAAAGCAGAGGCAATGCAAATTTTATTCAGTTTCATCATCATCGTCATATGATTTATGTAAATTTTTCATTTTTCTTGTGCGCGGAGGCGGCAGCACCGATTTTTCGCAATATACCGCGATTGAACCCCCATTGCATATCGTCGATGATGATTATTATTACTGGCCTCAAATTTCCATTGCGAATATTGAATATTAATGTAATGCGATCGCTAATGCACATTTAGATATCCAATTGCTTAATTAAAATCGTATAATTAGGTGATGATTGTATGTATTTATTAACTCCCGAATAATTAGTTCACTTAAAGAAAGGAGTATTTTTTATCTACTAGCATCTCTAGGTGATGGTATAGTGATATTGTTAGCAAATCAAAATTATTTTTTCTCGAAACGTATTTAGTAAATTCTAGGTAATAAATTAACTTTGGGTATTTTTTGCATCGGAATGAAAATTTTCTTTAAGAATCGTCGCAACATTTGATTTAATCTAATACCATCGCTACTAACGCACGTTTACATATCCAATTGTTGAATTTAAACCATAATTAGATTATGAGAGTAAGTTTTTCACGAAATATATTTATTAATTCCTAAAAATTATATTAACTCAGGGTATTTTTTTTGCATTGCAATCAAATTTCCTTTACAAATCATCGCAATATTTGAATTAGTCTAACATAATACTTAATAACGCACATATTTATTGTCAATTACTTAATTAGAACTATAATTAGAAACAGAATTGTTTTTTCACGTAACGTATTTATTAACTTCTAAAAAATTATATTAACTTTGGGTGTTTTTTGCATCACAATGAAAATCTCTTTTACGAATCATTACAGTATTTATAATTAGTCTAATACCATCGCGATTAATTCACGTTTATATGAGTAATTGCCATAATTAGGGCCGATTTCATAATCATATTTAATATATATAAAATATTTTTTTCTTCGGACGATGAAGACAAAAAAAGGTATAAAAAAGAATAAATTATTCTGATAATTTAGATAACCTAGAATATTATCAACGTTTCCGAATAACGAAAAATACGTTTGAAATAATATAATTTGAATTTGTTAGAGATTCAGCACTGCCAATCTTGTTTATTTGGTGGAAATGTCAGGAATACATCACTTAATGTAACAATAACTAAGGTAGGAATTAAATTGATTATGAAATTGAAAAATTTTAAGTGTCATATTAAGAGACCATTAGCTTAACTTCTCCTTTAGTTAATCAAGGATTAGTGATTTGATTATGAAATCGGACCTTAGTACCATAATTAGAAACAAAATTATTTTTTCAGGTAACGTAATTATTAATACCTAAAAGATTAAATTAACTAAATGTATTTTTAGAATCGCAATGATAATTTCCTTTACAAATTATGGCTATATTTGAATTAATCTAAAATAATTATTGTTTCGTAGCTATTAATTAGAAAATTAAATTAGCTGCAGGTATTTTTAGAATCGCATTTGAAAATTTCCACTTTGAATCATCGCAATATATTTGAATTAATCAAATTCCATTCGCTAATATTGCACATTTAGTATATATTATGTATATCCAAATACTTAATTAAAACCTATAATTAGATAGTAATATGGTTTGACAAAGCAAAATTCATTTTTCACGCAACAACGTATTTATTAAATCCTAAATAATAAATTAACTTGAACTGCGCGAGGGGAGGGAGAATAGGAGGATAGGTATTCTTTTTGCATCGCAATGATAAATTAAGCGCGCCAGCAAACACTAATCATCAATTATCCTAACTTTATCTACAATTAAAATTAATTTCACGCAAAAATAAAAAAAATCGGCGATGGATGGGATGGAATGGAATGGTAGGTACCGAAACTCCCATTTTTTATTCACTAATCATAAATAATCAGGGGTTTATCTATTATTCAAATTGATTGCATTCAAAATTTTAAAAAAATGCAATGGATGTAGTGATAAAAGTGTATTTTAACTCCTTATATTGTAATCATCAATTTTAGCAATACTTTATTTACTATTATGATTAATTTTATACAAAAATCAAAAATTGGCGATTGGATGGGGCGGTAGGTAGTGTATTCCTACTGCTTACCTATCTTTTTAGTACAAAACCATACACAAATCAACTTATTAGAACTTTATCTACTATTGGAATTAATTTCACGCAAAAATAAAAAATGCAATGATAATCGAGTGGTAGATAGTGAATCAACAACCCCTCATTTCTTATACAAAGCAATACATAAATCAACTTTTATCAAAACTTTATCCACAATTAGAATTAATTTGACGCAAAACTGAAAAATGCAATGATAATAAAGTATTTTTAATGCACTAATCATCTTGTATCAAACTTTAACTTTTATTTTATCTACTATTAGAGAATTAATTTTAAAGCAAAATAAAAAAATGCGATGATGATGATGATGGGGTGGTAGGTAGGTAAGTAAGTACTGTCGTATCGCCCCATCCCATCTTGCTATACAAAACGATACTATACACAAATTTTTAATTACCTGTTAGCGTAATTAGAAAGCACGAACAGCAGCAAAGAAAAATCCGAAAATTTTCCATCGTCGATGTATATGTCCGTGTCCGTGTATATATATATATATATATATTCTATAGTATGACGATGATGCCAAAAGCGCGCAACAGTTTGGGGGAGCAATTGAGCGAACGAAACGAACGAAACGAACGAATAACGCCGTCAAACTCAAAGGGGGTTAAGTATCTGCGTAGCAGAGTAGTAGTGTAGTAAAAAAAAGTCAATTAGTTCAAACTGATAATTAACAATAATAACCACTGCATATTTTTTATATATATGTAGCAAGTTAGTTACAAGTTAGTTAAACTCGCGCACTATACACTAATACTTAATTCTTACAACAACTAGTAGTATTACACACACTTATTATTACACAAAAAAAAGTTTATTTAATGTAATTTTTTTTAAAAAACAAGCGCGAGTCGTAAATATGCTGGCCGCTGCTGCTGCGCCTACTATACCATATACACAATATAGCCTGCCGCTGCTGCCTGCTGCTGCACACGCACTACGACGACGAGGACGACGACGACGACGACCGACCTGCAAGACGTCGCGACGTTGACTGCTTGCGCTACACTACTCGCTGGCACTGACTGGCTGGCGCGCTCCACCAGATAGATGATGATAAGCGAACCGATACGGTTCCGTACCGATGCGCCTCGGTTGGAAAGCCGACCAAACTCGAAACAATCGTTTGTTGTTTGTTGTTGCGTTGCTGCTGCTGCAGCATATATACGAGTTAGATTTTTTTCCAATGGTGATGGCATACATGCTGTTCTTGTGTGCATGCATTCTAAATAGTGAATAATTTTTTTTGTTGGCGTTTCCTAGCTAGCTAGCTAGCTAGACTCGAACCGAACCGAACCACCGACACTAGAGCGGAAGTGAACGCGCTGGATTTTTAATCGGACGAAATCTAACAACAACGACGACGACGATGGCAAAAAAACTAACAAAAAAATACGGCTTTGTTTGTCTTTTTTCATTGATTTAACCATGTAATTCGGTTCGGAATATAATTGTTTTGTTGGTATCGCACGAAATTAATCATTTTATTTTATAATTTTATTTGTTTAAACTTCAATAAATATTATTAATAAATTTGCAACATTTTTTTTTAAATATCAGAAGTATTAATTGATTTTTACTAATGAATTTCAACAACTTATTAAAGAGTTTTAATAAGATTATGCCAACTACAACAACAAAATCACAAAAAAATATTTTTTTATATCGAATTGCTCTTTTTTCTATACTTTAGTGATTGACTGTATATTTGATAAAATGTTTATAATTTATTTAATTTACATGCATGACTAGTCGCAACTCTTTATCGAGTCATCTTCAGCATGATTTTAACCTACAATTGCAATAAATGATTAAAAAAATTTGTTTCTTGTTAATATTAGGACTATTAATAATTTTAATTCTTGACTTTCAACAAGTTATTAAAAAAAATTAATGAAATTATGTCAATGGCAACAAGAAAATAACAAAGAATATTCTTCTTTATCAAATTGGTTCTTTTTCCACACTTTAGTGACTGTATATTTTATGAAATGTTTATTATTCATTTAATTTACATGCATGACTAGTTACGACTCTTTAGCGAGTCATCTGCAATACGGTTTTAACCTAAAATTGCAATACATGATTAAAAAAAAAGTTTTAGGACTATTAATAATATTAATTCATGAATTTCAACAAATTATTAAATAGTTTAATGAAATTTTGTCAGTGGCAACAACAAAACAACAAAGAATATTCTTCTTTATCAAATTGATTCTTTTTCTATACTTTAGTGACTGTATATTTTATGAAATGTTTATAATTTATTTAATTTACATGCATGACTAGTCGCGGCTCTTTGTCGAGTCATCTTCAGCATAATTTTTACCTACAATTGCAATATATGATTAAAAATTTCTTGATTCTTATTGATTTTATTTAATTACTTCATTTAATTAGAGGTAGGTCATTAACGATTCTAACACATAATATAACTTTAAACTTTAAATTATGTATTACAATTTTAGATTGAAAACACGCTCGATAAAGAGTCAGGTATAATTAAATACATAATAAACATTTTATAAAAAATTATAAATAAACAATGGAATGTAAGAAAAACTGTATTATTTTTTTTTAATATTTGTATAGCGCTTTGTTCGTCTCTTAACTGACTGATTCATTTAATTCAGGCAGGAATATAATTAATAATATCGTTTGTTGTATATAAGCTTCTATAAATATCCATTTATTTCAATATAATGAATGAATTCCAACAAATTATAACATATTTTCATAAAATTACGTCAACAATAACGGCAAAAACTATTAAAAATATCTGTACAGCGCCGCTTTGTTCCTCTTTTTAATAGATTGTAATGTAATTCGATCAAAAATGTAAGTTTGTTATTATTGCATTTAATTAGTAATTTTATTTGTTTGATTTGCATAAACTTCTATAAATATTATTAATTGATTTTAATACATAATGAATTTCAATAAATTATGACATATTTTCATAAAATTAGGTCAACCCCAAAGGCAAAAAACAAAAAAACTGCGTTGTTTTTTTTTCATCTGATTTGTTCATTTATTTTTTGTTGTTGTGGCATGTAATTAATAATTTTGTTTATTTGATTTACATAACCTTGTATAAATATTATTAATAATGAATTTCGACAAATTATTACATACATTTTCATTAAAATTCTAGATAAATATGATTTGCACATTTTAATTAATTAAAATGCTATTATTAGTTTTCTGAACTGAAATTAATAAAACAAATTTGGAATTTCAATTATTTATTGCGTAGATTAGTGGTTCATTTTTATTTTAAGCAAAAAAAAAACATTTTTCCTAAATTTATCCCATTTTCAAACACAAATTTTCCATCGTGCCCCCTTCCATCCCATTCCTCATTAATTATGTAATATTAAATGCATTTTTCAATTGATTATTAAAATTGTTGCACTATTACACGTACAGAAAAAAAATAACTTTCTCTGTTGTTGGCCCCTCCCCCTCCTCATTGATTATAATATATAACATAAATTTAATGCATTTCAATTATCTATAACAACATATTATTTATTTCTATCTATGGCTCACCTCCCCCTACACAATTTTCATTGTCGTACCATTAGTGCATATGAATATAAACTATAATTTTAATAATTTTTAATCTAAATTGCATTTTATTTTAATCTTTTTTATCAATGAAAACTTACTTTTTATATAAAATATTTTCTATGGCTCCAATCACTATCATTAGCCATTAATGACTTTTTATATATAAATTATAATTGTTGATTTTATTTCAACATTTTTATACAAATAAACTCCTTAATGTATATATTCAACTTTAATATAGAGAAGTTTTTTTTTCTCTCTCCCGCCCCCACCACCACCACCTCCAATCGCCATTAACCGAAACGCGATTAAAAATTTACCACACGAACCGATTAATAAATCATCGCCTGGCTATTTTAATATGCGCGTTAACGATTTTAATATAATAATAACATAATTTTTTTATATCTATCTATATAGGTGGGTATACATGCATAAAATAACATCATCGCGCGCCGGCAATAATTCCTAATTACCGTTTATTAAAATAAATTCCAATTTTCGCGCCCAAGCGCGCGCGCGCGCTAAAAAAATGAATAAATGGTTCATTAAACGCTCCATTAGAAATCCCAACATAAAAAAAATCGTAAAATAATATTTGGAACGGCAATGATGAATCGATGGCAGATACTACGAGTCGGGATAATACGAGGGTTGTTCGTAAATTTGACAAAAAAATATTTTTTTTATCTTTCCATCTAGTCCTCTTGCAATTTAATACATTTAGAATACAACACAGATTCTATATCATCATTTAATCCAAATCTTCGCATAACACGGCCCCAATTAACGCGGTTTCGATATAGCGCTGTTTTACTTTAACTTGAAACACCAAAATCATAGTCATTGATTTTCCTATTCGCATTTTTCTGGGCCAAGTAGCAAAATTAGCAAACAAACCTCGTAATGAAAAATTTTAAATCGCTTTAACAGCCATGTTTCTTGCACCGACCAATCGCGTTAACTGGATAATTTAAATATCACAGTTATTACTTGTTGTTTTCCGCATTCACTGGTCTAAGCACCAAATTTGCGACCAACCTTCGCAAAAATTTATTTATCTAGTTGAAAAATCAGTGTGTCTGTGTATTTGGAAAAAATACACACACACACACACACACACAAACACAAACTTTATTAGATTAATTCCGCGCAACATCACCAACATTGTTCTTTCTCATAAAGCGCGGCGTGCGCTTTACGTTACAATAAGTTTGAATGCAAAAAATAACATTATTTAGTAGGAAAAAAACAACAAAAATACATATACATATACATATATTCATTTTCTTTTCTCTCTGTTTCGGTTGTTTCGAAAACAAAGTGTGTTTATTATTAATTTTGGCGCGCGCCGCCAAGCACTTTGATGATGAAAAAGATGAAAGCGTTCGATTTTTATAATAAATGTGCTAATTTACAGAGAAGGACACTGTATGTTTATATATTACAAACAAAATGCGATTTGTTTTTGTTTTGTATTGGCATCGAAAGCAGTCATAGGATTTTGTGCGCGTTTTTAAAGCACTTTTGGTGCTCCCCTAGGCGGTGCTGATTCGCTTTTTAATGTTTTTCCTGTCTTTTCTCATAGTTTTTGCATTTTTTAAAGTTTTTTTGTGTGTTTTTTGGCTCTTTTTTCATGATTTTTTGCATGTTCTTTCACTCACTTTGCTCCAAATTTGCAATATGCAAATGTAGAGATACAGCAAAAAACGAAAAACCCAGAAAAGCCCAAAAAAAGACGCAAAATATATGAAATGGAATAAAACGAAGATTGAATACTTTTCGAATCGCCCTCGTATTATAAAATGCGATTGTTTTTGTTGTATTAGAAATGAAGACAAGTCATGTGTGGATGGATTGATTTTGTGCGCACGACGTTTTTTAAGCGATTTTTGGCGTTCCCCGCTGCTGATGTTGCCCATCGAAGGAGGAAAATTAGCGACAGATTCAATAAACGTTAAAAGGAACGATGATTGTATTACGTACGGTATTACTCAGCGTGTGGTCAAATTTTATGAGGACGCTTCGACCGATAATATTTTCTAGCAATTTATTGAACTAGAAATGCTGCTACAACTAACAGCCGGGTAGACTGACTAGATGGCTGTGGCGAGTACGATTTTTGTAGCACGAGTAATGACAGCGCTATAAACAATCATTTAAACGTTAGCGAAAAAAATGTTGGATCGAATAATTACTAGTTATTTAGGTTATAAGGCAGGTAAGAACGGTGGTACAGTTGCCGAGTAGGCTGGATTTACGAGGCAACTATAAAATAGCACTTGCCTGCCAAATAACGCACAATATTTTTCATGTCGACAAAATATTTAAGAAAAATTAAACGTTTTACACACTTCATGACGCAAATGACAAATAAATATTAGTGAGAAGTAACTTTATTATTTACAAGTTGGTATCATCATCAATGTCACTAGCGTCACTAGACATACAATTATTAGAAACGTCAACACTGAAAGTTCGCAAAACGTAAAATATTGCTATAAAATCAGTTAATTTTTTGAACATAAGCTATTATGTTTATGACAATCAATCATATATCATCGATAATAGTTTCAACCCATTCAATTCTCAAGTTAGAAATATGCAACCACTTATACAACTAATATGGAAACTGTTGAAATTAAAGGTTGCATTCCTTACTTTACCTGCCTAAGCATTTTTTACTGTACCACTTTACCTGCCGCTAGACGCAGATAGAGACGTATGTAAACAAGGCAAACAAGGACGGAAGCATGTAAAAGGAATTAAATTGGAGTTAATTCTTGACACAAACCCCCTCACACATGCCAAAAAATAGTAAAATATAATGTTTGAAAAGACTTAAATCCCAACACTATAACGAATAACAACGCAATTAAAAAATTAATATAAACTCATAATATCCAAATTCCCCCCCCCCATGCCCCCTGTATTCAAAAAAATAAAAATATCTCTTTAAAATATGAATAGTTAGCCAAACCCTCACCTATTTTATTAATAAAAAATTATATAAATTAAGATAAGTGCTAATTATTAATGCAATGGCATAAAAATAACATACAATCTAAATAAATTTTAATCAAATATAAATACACCCGCCCCCTTTACGATAAAAACATAAAATATTTCTCACAATTTGAATATTTATGTGCACCCCCACTGAAAAATAACGTGTGAATAATAGAATAGACAATTTCGGGTCGGAGGGGATGAGAAAACCGCACAAACGTCAAAAGCAATCACACACATCCGCAACAAATATTATACACACAAGAAATAAATAGTATTAAAAAACATTTTCGATTCATTCTCCTCGTGCAAGATTGATAAGAGATGCGCGCAACGCAATTTCATACTCATAAATTTATGAAAAAAAAATTTTATATCGATTCGGGCCACTCTTCTTCTTCTCCTTCTTTACCTCCTCCGCCACTACTCCTCCCGCAAGGCCGTTCGGTTCATATTATATTGCATGATTTAATCAAAAATAATAAATATTTTATCAGCCGAGCGTTCGGATTTGGCTTAAACTTAAACGAAAGAATGCAACAATATATAAGTATATATACATATACACCCCCCGCTTCGTCAAGCTCATCTATCGCTCACGCTCTCACCCCGCCGCCGCCACGCCAACGTCGTTTTTGCTTATCGCTAAAAAATAACATCCGAGATATTTTATTTATCAAACACATCAAAGTGAAGAGGTTGCTCTGTGTGTGTACGTACATGTATATTTTCAATGTGTACCCTTCCCCCCAAACCTCCAATCTAACGTCTCCATTCCCTTCGTACACGCCGCCGCCGCCACGCTCGCAAATCTATTTAATAATTTATGCAATATAGATGCGCGAAAAACGATCAAATATTGTTGAAATGTTTAAAAGAGAGTAGTAGTAGAGGTGGAGGAGAAGGGAAGGAGTTCGGGCGCAGATTGAAGGCAATGCAATTTTTCAAAAAAAAAAACAAACACATACAGACGCAGGGGCACGCGGAGAAGTATTAAAAATTCTTCAACGTGGCCCATACACGTCTTTATTACACACATGCAGTACATTATTAATAAAAATAAAATGCGAAAACATATCACGCTGAAGCTGTTCGTTTTCGATTCGTAAAGCGCGCGCGTCATCGCGAAAATAATTTCAGCAGAGATGCATTGACAATAATAGAAGACTAAATAAAAACATGTTATTACTAGTGATTTAATTAGGGTATTTCATATCTGCAAGCAAGGTAATTAGAGGCAACACTGTAGATAAATTAATGCAATACTATGTTCCAATTACAAAACAAATACGTGGGTGGTTTGAAAACTTTTAAGACCTCCCTATATTTGCTTTTTTCGCCCATTTTTATTTCTTGTTTCATTTTTTCGTCTTTGCGATCTTTTTTCATAATTTTTTAGGTTTTTTGCTCTTTTTTATGGAAATAACGCAAACGTTGGCGAAAGGAAGAGAAGCAAAAAGACAGGCAAACTATAAAAAGGCGCAAAAAACGCAAAAAATTTAAAATACAATGAGATGAATGTTAGTAACATTTCAGACCGTCCTCGTACAAACTTCTTTAAAAATCATTTCATCGTTTTATCAAAATGCATTGACAAAAAGACTAAATAAACAAACTGTGTTTTCATTTCTGCACGTGTGTATAAATATTATTACAAATGATTTCCAAAATAGTTTAATCAAGAATTCTATTCCTGTAATCAAGATAATTAGAAGCAACACTGTAGATACAAAAATGTATAAACTGCATCCTTCTCACATTTCATAACAATCCAAATTCGAAAATCAAAGAAAAATGTAAAAAAAAACATCAAAAATTTCCCTTCAAATGCAAAGAAAAACACCCCATCAAAAATTTAATGTTAAAAAATCGCGAGGAAATAAAAATATTTGCACATTCATAAAAATCATTGTTCATTTTAATCGTTAAAAATTAATGCAACAAGTTTTGGGAAGCGAGAAAAAGAAGAGAAAAAGAAAACCATCGCCGTCTAATGCATAAATTAAATGTCGTAAGGGTGTGGGTGAGAGGGGGGGAGTCGAGAAAAACGCCAACACATAGCCGGAAATGCAACAAATATGAAAAATGATTTTTTGGCAAAATTAAACGCACACCGAGGAGAGAAGCAGAAAGAAGAAGAAAGAAAAACGAGCTAGTATATTAAAAAGCAACAGCAACAGTAGCGACAATAAAGCGATTCTAAAATAAAAAAAAAATTAAAAAAAACTTTTCAGTGTCTCAGGATGCAATATGCATCGGCAAAACAAGAAAAAGCACATTCACACACACAGAAAAACGTTTTTTGCTCGACTTGGACAAAAATTTGCAAACGACATTATGAAAATTAGAGATGGAATGCAAACGAGATGCTCATAAATAATCTTTCGTTCGTTCGTTCGGCCCAGCGCAAGAAAGAAAGGAAATTGATTAAAAAGTTTTTCATTTTTTTTGCTGCTTTTCTCTTCTCTTCACTTCTTTCATTGTTGCGAGCGCGCGCGCGCCGGCACACACAACAAAACAAATGAATTTAATGAATGATAATCGTCGCAAATTTATTTCATTTCGTTCGTTTGTATTGTTTTGTTCCAGCAGCAGCAGCAGCAGCGCGACGACGAGTAATAATAATTAATTATTGCAGGAGAGAAGAAGGCGGATAGGTGCGGTGGTAGTCAACGATGGAAGGATATGGATGAAAAAGTATGGATTCGGTGAGAGTAAGTGTGTGCGTTTATAAACTAAACCATCAATCTAGTTAATACTTGGAAACTAATGAAGATGATGGAATCTGAAAGCGTGAGTTTGTTCTAAATTAACAGCATCGAGCATTAACTAAGATTAAGTACGAAATGACCTAATTCAAATAAGATTAGATATTGTTAATTAAAATATTCTTTTTTTGGTGGGTGGGTGGGTGGATGGGTGGTAGCAAAGCGTCAAAAATCCCATCGTATCTTTGTGGACCGAAAATCGAATGAGAAAAAAAAAGATTGATTGCAACTCGCACAATATATGGCAGCCGCAAGGAATTTTAATGTAAGCGGAAACGAAACTGAAACTGAAAGTTAATAAATTTTCAAGTTTTTTACAAACTTTTATCGAATAAAAAATATTGTTAATATTTTATATCATTAATAAAATAAATATTGTAGGAAAGTATGTTATTTTTACAATATCAAGACAAGATTTATAATGATTTAACAAACTGGTGGCAGCCGCAAGGAATTTTAATGTAAGAGAAATTGTTAAAGCTTTTCAAACTTTTATCTGATAAGAAAAAATGTTAATATTGTATTTTGTAGCATTAATGAAATTAATTGAATGTTACATAGTGCATGCGAAAGCATATTATTTTTAAAAAAAGCAATACAACAATGATACCTAATATTTTAGCAAACATATAAAAACAAAGGGAAACGAAACTGAAACTGAAAATTAGTAATTTTTTACGTTTTTTTCAAACTATCTGATAAAAAAATGTTAATATTTTATATCATTACTAAAATAAAATAGTAAATTACATACCGAATGAGAAAATATGCTATTTTTGGAATATCATGGAAAGATTGATAATGATTTGGTAAAGAAATTTTAATGTAAGAAGCAACGAAACTGCAAGTTTGCAAATTTTTCAAACTTTGATCGAATAAGAAATATTGTTAATATTTTATATCATTAATAAAATAAATATTGTAGTGTATTATATACCTCGTAGGAAAAAATGTTATTTTTACAATATCAAGGCAACATGGATAATGATTCAACAAACTGATGATAGCCGCAAGGAATTTTACTTTTAAGAGGAAACAGAACTGAAAGTAAGCAAAATTTTCAAGTTTTTATCTGATAAGAAAATTGTTAAATTTTCTATCATTAATAAAATAAATATTGTAGTATATATAATATACCGCGTGGAAAAGAATGTTATCTTTACAATATCAAGGCAAGATTGATATTGTAGATGGCATCTGCACAGAATTTTAATGTAGAAGGAAAGGAAACTGAAAGTTTAAGCTTTTTCAAACTTCTATCCGATAAAAAAAATGTTGTTAGTATTTTAAACCATTACTAAAAAAATAGTAAATTACATACAAGATGAAAAAATATGTTATTCTTTAAAATAAGGAAGTTTAATGTAAGAAAACTTGAAACTGAAAGAATAAGTAAATGTTCATGATTTTTCCCAAAAATTGCAACTTACTTGACTATTAAACATTGAACGTAACTAGAAATTCAAATTTTGTACATTTAACATATTTATTTTTCAATTTTTGTTATTCTACTGATTAAATGAATAGGTTGATAATATTTGCTGATAATTCTTATATTTTTTTATCTTTTATAAAGAAAAAATAGTCTATTCTATTCTAACTAAATGGAAGTTGGTAAGGATAAATTCCGTACCTCCAAGTTATCAAGAGCCAGTAATGTTCATTATTGACTTAGACGTCATTTATAACTAATAATAATAAAATTTGTAACGTTCAAAACTCACAGATAATAACCACAGCTTCAAATAGAAACGGAAAACCTCAAAAAACATAATTTGATTAGAACGAAACCGAAACAAAAATTTTTACCAAATGAAAACCGAAAACCGACACCAAAAAAATAACGGTTCGAACTCCTCCTGATATCTAACAATACATTACATATCAGGTATGATACAGCAATATTTTTTAAACAATTTATAAATTGTAATTATACATTATCTAATAATGAAAAATAAACTTACCACAATCAGAAGGGTAATAAACTCAACTATCATTAGTGCACCTGTAAAACAAAAAAAAGTATATTAAAACAAAATTGATTAAGTGTAATTTTCTGATTTTAGCTTATAGTCCGATTGTGAATAAACATATTAATTTAACTCAATTTTATAGCGTTTGTTTCAATGTAAAAAATAAAGCAACTAAGCTAGTTAAGCGAAATTAACTTAAAAACGTCGAAATATAACGAGCAAAAAAACACACAAACATTCGACCGCTATGTTGTTACATTATTTTTTTACAACAATTACAATTTCATTTTTTTGTGTGTATTGTAACGTTTAAATGGAGTAATCAAAAACAGCCGAGTAAATCACCGATTCTCCAACACAGCACTGTCAATAAAATTCAACAATATCCCTCTCTCCACCCTTCCAAATGAATCGCAAACTATCCATGCACAAAAATAACATGAAACTAATTAATTACGAACGAACAACATTATTATGTAGATGAAAAGCTCCGGCTGCTGCACCGCAATCATATAATGCGAACCATTTAACTGCCGCCGCCGCCGCCGCCAAGGAACGATATGATTATTTACTATCTATCTGGCTAGTATGGCCAACGGCGATTTTTCCCTTACTCATCATCATCATGATCATCATCGATGAAAGAAGCGAGCAGCCAGGAAAAAGCAAGAGCAAGAAGAATATACGCAAAGGAAGAAAAAATCGAGACTGAACGACTGAAAACAATCAATATTGATTGGTAATTAGCAAAAGCAAGCTTTTTTGTCCGGTGTGCGTTTGTGTCTGTATGTGTAGCATAGAAAGCGAGAGGGCTACTCTATCGGGATGGCACACATGCAGCACACAGCGCGCCGACAAGCAAACGAGCGAGCGAGAAAAGAAGAAAGAAAAAAAACATGCTGAGATGCGGAAATGTGATGTAGTTGTAGACATTTTCGTTTAATCTTTTTATATTTGTTTTATGTTCTCAATTACCACACACTACTACAGCAGTTACTCAAAAAAAAAAACGAACGACGAACAAAAAAAGCAACGAGAGCGCACACCACCGAACGTAAGGAATGACGTAGTACAGCAAGAGAAAAAATGCAACAAAATTGTAGTAGGTCAAACGAGGATGAAAGAGAGCGTTTACTTAAAAAATCTAGCTTGTGGTATATGATAGTAATACAAATCAATATTATTTTTGTTTGTTTACATTTCTAATAAACGTGATAGCAAAACAAAACCAAAATAATCTGTAGTTTAGCCAAAAATTTGCCTATTCATTAAAAACAAGCTGAACTACTAAATACATGGGTGGTCTGAAAAGTTGTGAGCATTACCAACAAAATTAATTTCATAAAAATGTAACAAAATTGTTGGTCAGACGAGGATGAAAGACAGCGTGTTCTTGAAAAATCTAGCTTGTGGTATTATGACAAAAACGGCAGACTGTATATTTTAGCTAAAAATTTGCCTTTTATATTAAAAAAACGTTGAATTAGTAAATACATGGGCGGTCTGAAAAGTTTTGGACACTATCAAAATCTTTCGTTATATTAATTTGATAATATTTTTCGTTGTTTACGCCTTTTCGATTTATCTTCCATGTTGTTTCATTCTATATCTCCTTCACCTCCATGTTTAGGGATTTTTTGTCTTTCCCTCCAAACTGTTTGCGTTTTTCATTTTTTTGAATTTTTCTTCTTACAACGTCCTACACTTTTTTTGCAATTTTTGCTGTTTTTTATCGTTTATAATTTTTCCTAAGCAACATAAAAGTAACCAAGACTGCAAAAAGACATAAAAAAACAAAGAAGAAAAACCGCAAACAACGAGCGAAAAAAAGTACAAAATATTAAGTAAAAGGGGAAAATAAATCGTAAAAGCGCAGAAAACTAGAAATTATAAGAAAAAATATGAAATAATGGCGATGTTTAAAACATTTCAGCTCGCCCAAAAACTAAAAAATAGTGACTACAGAAAGCACAAGAAGTAAAACAACAAAAATTGCCCATTACCTGCTGTAACGGCTAAAAAATAACAAAATTACTAAAAAATAAAAGGCAAAGATTAGTCTAATGACCAAAAAAAACGCCAAACAAAAATGAAAATGAATAGAATATAGACAAAACGTGCGACAAGCTAAAAAAACGCAATAGTGACCTCTAGCTAGACACGATTGATATATTGTCGTTCCCATTAAATTTCATTGCATATGCATATATGCAATAATTTATTGAAAAAATAATGCAACATTAGTCCGCTGCCTGTCCAGTGAGCGACGCCGTTATACTTTTTCTGTCAACAACATTAGCCGCGCTTTATCATATTAATGTTTATTGCCCGTTTTTTTTTGTTAGCCCCCGCACACGCATTAAAAACAACGCTTTTAATGACAACCATGCCCGTTTTTACGATTGACAATCTCTCTGTTTAGATAACGCGACGCTAATTGCAAATTTCGCGACAAATCAGCCAAACAATGAATATGTATAATTAGGTGCCGCCTCTTTCTTTTTTTTATTTTTCATTTGCGTTAGGCAACAGCGCAATGAAACTTTACTCGTTTTTTTTTCTTTTCATTTCATCGCACACTCGTTGAAAACTTTTTTGCTTTTTTAATTCGGCGAAATGCTTTAATGTTCCACCTCTTTCTTCGCTATACGCTCCTGTGTATATATAAAAAAAATATAACAACTGTAGAGATGCAGCAGTAGCAGCAGACAAATTGACACATGCTTTTTATCTCCATTGGCGTTAATTGTAAGTTTCAAGTCAAATGAGATGTTAAAAACGTTTTAGTGCAAATAATTTTAGGTCAGAGTAAACTTTACAACACACACAATTGAGACACAAAACATCTTTTAGAGCAAACGAGCATCTTAGCTAATTTTACTACAGTTAAAAAGCATAAAATTTCATCACCGCGCCGTAAAAGTTTGTTGCTCCTGCTGCAACTTTTTGTATGTTATACACTCACTACCACCACCATCACACAAGAGCAGCGCATTTTATATATAAAATCCTATTATTATAATGTAACTAATTTTCATTGCCCGATTAGCTCAACACGACAACAACAAAAAGGCGCGATAGTTGTTTCATTTGCAATACAAACGATTAATCGGCGCCGCATCGTTAATTCATTTAAATGGCATGCAAAATTGCACAACTTCCCAATTTAACCGCAATTTCACAAAAAAAAACAAAACAACTAATTCATTATCATACAGGACAGTCGTCCACAACATGTTTGCAGTGCCGGATTAACCATTAAACAAGCAAAACAAATGTCAAGGATTCGTAATTCGGACGGGACGGGATAGCGGTTTGATTTCTCTCGAAGACTAATATACCACGGTGGTCTGAAAATGTTGAGCTTCCTCAACTTTTTGCATTTTTTGCGGTTTTTTTTCTTAATCTCTGGTGTTTTATTTTCATAATGTTTGGCGCTTTTTACATTTTTACACATTTCTCTCCATCTTTTACGGTTGTAGTTCTTTTTCAAAATTTTTGTTTTTTGAGCTTTTTCACTCCTTCAATTTTTCCCCTTTTGCATTTTTGACTATTTTTGCCTTTTTCGTTATCCATATTTCCATAATTGTTGGCTCTTTCTTTAAGTTACTTCAGGTCTTTTTTGCATTTCTCGATTAAACAGAACGAAAAATTGCCAAAAAGGCATAAATACTAAAAAGCAAACATGAAACAATGCAAAAAGCATAATGTACAAAAAAATAAAGAATGTATAACACGTCACAAAGAGCAAAATTTCACAAATGTCCAAAGCAATTGTAAAAAATCGAATCATTGTGACATCTTATAAAAGTTTGAAACTTTTCAGACAATAGAGACTTAATCCGACACTGCATGTTTGTAATCTTTACACTACTATGAAATCTACTCGTCTTTAAAAGTAGTACTGATTATGCGAATTAGTAATGACGACTAATATAGTAAGCAACTCTCCAACAATTGCAATTAAAAAGAATAAACAAGTAATTCATTACCATAGGCCAGTCGACCACTACATGTTTATTATAGCCCTACTATATTGAATTTGCTCGTTTATGGTGACAGTGGTGGTACAATGATATTAAAATGACATGCAAAATTGCACAACTACCCGATATAATTCTAATTAAAAAGGCCAAAACAAGCAATTCATTATCATATTACAGTCGTCCACAATCTGTTTGTTATCACCACCCTATTGCTGAATCAACTCGCCTACGATAGTTGTTGTACTGAATGTGACGATATTAGTAGTGATCACACTTACAGTAAGCAACCATTATGGTTATCTACCAACTTGCCAATAATTGCAATTAAGAAAAAATGATAATTAAAGGTTAAAATTGAACTCAAATTGTTGATTGTCATCATCAGGAGTGAAGATTCTCATCATTACATTCTATATATATATGTAAAGGTAAAAACTATGTACAGGTAGGAGCAATAAAATAATCTATTAAGTAAAAATAGTGTTACAAAACAAATTCAATAAAAGGTGAGCGGCTAAGATCTTCTTGCTCATTCCTGATGATGACCTCTGGTCAGAATGCATTGATATTTTTATATTTTTTATTTTATTTATAATAAACATTTTTTTATGAAATAACAATTTGAGTTCAACGTTTAACCTTTAATCATTATCAAAATGATTCACCAAGTGCCAAAGTGTTTTAGTTTAATAAAAACTAAACAAGAAATTTATTACTTTACGACAGTTGTCCACGACATGTTTATTATAACCATCCTACTGTTGCATTTGCTCGTCTATGGTGGTAGTGATTGTGCAAGGATATTAGTAGTGACTACACTTCCAGTAAGCAGCCACCATCGCATCTACAAGCCGATATGTACAGCGTTAGCATCACGCCACCATCTCGTCCACATCACCACGCATCCAATTCAACATCCAAACATAACAACGATTAATGTCGGATACTTGGAGCGTTCGTGGAATGATAGACACAACCTGTCCCGAATGATGAGTGATAACAGTCAACATTTCTTAACCAAGATACGCAATATTTACGATGCGTTCCTTGCCTTGGCGGATGAAGCATTGTCGGATCAACATGTAGCGGGGTTAATCGCAAATCGTAGTGAAACATTCGATTTGGTGATGATTGAATACCTACAAACGCCGCTATTTGCCTTCAAACATCGATTTGATTGTCCCTTCATCGGTGTGACATCAAAGGACGCCTACAATTTCGGGCATGAAGCGATGGGAAATCCGACGCATCCCGGTTTATACACCGAACTCCTTCCTGCCGATAACCTACAACAGCGTGTGTTAAATCTCATATTGTACGTCATATTTCAGCTGTTCGAAGGCAGCTACGCGAATCCGCAGGCGAGTGCATTGATTGCTAAGCATTTCGACGATGGATATCCGAGCGTCGATGAGCTGTCCGACTCGATTGATCTCCTCTTCATCAACACGAATCCAATCTTGCATGACGTAAGGCCGGTGTCACCTGCAACGATCGTGGTCGGCGGTGGACTGCACATCGGCCATGGTGATGAATTGCCGTCAAAGGTGTTATTGTTTCTTTTTATTTTAATATATTTTTAAACCAAGTATGTATTTTCTCTACAGGATTTATGTGAATTTTTGGATGCTGCCGAACGCGGCGTGCTGCTGGTGAGCCTAGGCACCACAATTAAATCCAGCTACGTACCGCAAATCAAATCAATCTTATTGGAATTGTTTGGGATGTTGGATATGTCGATCGTATGGAAGTACGAGGATGATAGTTTTACGGTTAACATGTCGCATGTGATGACGATGAAATGGATTCCACAACAGCAGATATTAAGTATGATTTATGCTAACACTCACCGCTCATACCGACTGACTGCTCCATCGCCATGCAGCGCGTTTTCGTTTTATTAAACACGTTACGTTTTGTTGCCGCCGACGCTTTTTCCTTGATTGGATTACACGCACTGGCCGCACTTTGAACACGCTTCAACACACTACACTTCACTTCATCGTTCACTTTAGCTTTTTCACGCAGGTTATGTTCATAATGATATATATGTTGGTGTGCACAAATCTAACGTGGCGGCTCTTGAAACTAAAATGCCAGCTCTCGTTTATCCCGAAATTTATGCCGCATATTTGTGTCATCGATTAGGTGCATGATTTACCATAAATACCGTAAAATAAATTAATGATAACGGAAATTATAGTGCTGTGCTTGAATATCCAAACACATTAGTAGAAAATTGCAAATGTGTGCAAAACGTGACGTCACCTGAATGAACGAAGATGGTGGCTTCTCTGAAAATTGCTATTTTCATGTCGGTGAAATATTTATATAAATACTCGAAAATAATTGTTTATATTGATAATATTTGGTAACACAAAAATTGTAGTGCCGTGTTTGAATACCTAAGCACATTAGTAGAAAATTGTAAATGTACGCAAAATGTGACGTCACTAAAAGAACTAATCGTAAGATGGCATCTTCTCCGAAAGTTAGAATTTTCATGTCTATAAAGGATTTTATTTAAAAAATATGCTGAAAAATAATTGTTTCTTACGTTAAAACTTGGTCAGTGTTGATGCGGAAATTATAGGGCTGTGTTTAAGTATCCAAATACAGAATATTACAAATGTGACGTCACTAAAGGAACCAAGATGGTATCTTCTGGCAAAATTAATATTTTCATGTAGGTAAAGTGTTTTAATTATAAAAAAATGCTGGAGAAGAATTCTTATTGATAAAATTTGGCTAGTGTTGACGCCAAAAAATTATAGTACTCTTTGTAGAAAACTGCAAATGTAAGGAAACCGTGACGTCACTGCATGAACTAAAATGTGAACTTTTCCAAATATTAACATTTTCATGCCAGTAGATTATAATATGAATTATAAAACATGATGGAAAATAATTGATAAAATTTGGTAAGTGTTGAATTGAATGTTTAATGTGTGCGCATAATAAAAATCAATTTTGAGGTTATAAAAATAGATGGTCAATGTATTTCCCTTAAAAAAACACATACACACAATGCGTATACAATCATCAAATAGCACTCATAAATTGCTTCAATCACGTAAAAAAATATATATATATCGGCTAGCAGCATCATCATCATCGTATACGCTTCCTTTACAATAACATCATAAATTTTCGATTTTCATTAAAAACTTGATCATAATAGATTACAATTTAATTATCTTTCGCATTTTTTGCCTTGCCGTTGTCCTCTTCTTCGTCTGCGTCTTCTTCTTCTTCTTCGGGGGAGAAAAGATCATCGAAACATAAAAGTTTTTATAACGCAAGGCGGAGCGCAATCGTTAGAGGAAGCGATTTACTACAAAGTACCTGTAATTGTTTGGCCATTCATTTCTGATCAATTTGGTAATGGCAGAAAGATTGAAGGCAAAGGCATCGGATTGTCAACGGATGGCAGTCACGTGACGGCTGCAACTTTAAAACGCATGATTGATTCGATCGTCAACGATCAAGCCAAGTAAGTATTGCATATCGACTTTTTTATCTAATATTCAAATATTGTATGAATCACAATATGTCTAAAGTCATAACTTTTTCCAATCAACATAATCGTATTTTTGTATGAAACATGAAGATTTGGGGTATTTTGCTATTCTATGGCTACAAATGGTTGAACGGCAAAGCAATCGCACGATTCACAGTTAAAATCGTTCAAAACCCTTTCCTGTCACTCGAAAGTTAAAGTCGTGTTATATATTATATTTGTATAAGCAGGAAGAATTGGGGTAAAAATTGCTAAAACGAACTGGCTAAACATGACTGTCGGTCGACAAATAAAAATCGCAACATTTTTTATCAATATCGTATATTGTTTCAACATGTGAATTTACAGCCGCTAGAAAAAACTGTTGAATTGACATCTAGTTAAATGACTAGAAAAGACTTTTTTGCCTCTCGACTAAAACATTGCATAATTGTTTAAAAATTAATATAGATTTACAGCTAAACTCTGTCACAGAAATTCGACGATTTGTGCAGTCAAAATCTCAAAAACAACCGAAATCCTTGTTATTTAACGATTTTAAAATTGTTGAATGTGAAAAAAATCGCACAACTTTAAACAATATTTTTACATGAAACGAAAATTTGTGCAGTCAGAATCTTGACGTTTGGAAGATCGTTGAGCGACAACAAATCGCAAACAATTTAATGATTTGCGGCAACCAGAATCATGAATACATCATCGATTTATTGTGTTGTAGATATCGCAACAATTTGGAGAAGTGGTCACGCATCTTGACCGATCAACCGCTCACCGGCATCGAAAAAGCGGTATGGTGGACAGAGTACCTGCTTCGCCACAAGACCGGACGCCACCTGAAAGGAGCGACGATGCCATGGCATCGACGATTTTACATCGACGCGCTGCTCGTCTGCATCATCCTCCCGACGATAATTTTATTAAACATTTGCAAGCGCATTCGAGCGGCGCAAAGGAAACGTCGCAGTAAATCAATGAATAAAATCGATTAGGCTAGTTAATATTTATTTCCTCCAATGGATAATATAATTTCAATAAATTCAATTCCTCTTGCGAATCTTCAAAATTATCAATTTTATATAATAAATACTTACGGGATCGGGCGCCGTAAATTGTGCGAAATAAATCGCACAGCTTCACTTTACACGCCATCGATTTTTTATCATCGCCTATAAATCAAAACGAATAATTAATTAGCGCTTCTTCTTCTTCGTCGTCGTCTTCTTCTACTCCACTACTTTGCAGCAGCAGAGCTAAGTACAATTAATAATTACCTTTACGTTCGTAAAGCAGCGACAATTTATGATAAGCCTCCACGAAATAGTTATGACGTTTAGAATAAAGTTTATTCATCTTTTTTAATAAATTTTCCACTTCATGAATATCATTTGCGTTATCTAATTTTACCATAATACGATCATTTATTATATTGTACTCGCGCTCATCTCGCAACGAATTACAAAATTTGCAATGCCAATCTTTTCCCGTATTATTCTTCCTCCACATTGCGTTCGAACAATTCGCACATAATGGCGAATTATATTTGTTTACCTTTAAAAAAAGATAGAAAAATTATCCATGTAACGAGTGAAATTGTATTACACATCATGAATAGAGATTTTCATTAAATGCAAAATGCTTTCATTCATACAACAAAAAAATATTTCACTTTTTTTGTACATGCATGAAATTATCACAAAAATCAATTCCTCGTAAAACGTCCACGTTTGAATTTCTAAACTATTAATTGGCAGAACATAAAATGAAAGAGGAGTATTATAAACTCGTTATAAATTTCTGAGGAAATCAAATTAAATTCATCACAAAATCATTAAAAAATAGCTTTATAGATTTATTAATAAATATTAAAACTGCCAGGAAATAATATTTCAGTTTATATAAAAATAATTCATTTAAACATTGATACAAAATGACCTTTTGTTCTAACTTCTAAAATCATACAAGTTTATTATCAGAAATTAAGCATATATTTAATAAAACATTAAACACTGCTATAATTATTATCCTTTAACGAAAGACCAACATCATTTTGATGAAACTCAATATTTATGAGCTTGCCACACTTTTAAAACTCAATCGTTAGTAATAAAATTCTGAACTAATAATCAAATAAAAGTTCATTTAAATAAAATAAGCTCCTTTGCCTTAACCTACCTACTTACCATGCTATTGAATTTCGAAAAACTAAATAAATATTATGAATAAATTTAAATTCCTCATCAATTTCTCGAATAATTAAAATTCATTAAACAATAAATTGATGTAAATTTGTTGAAAGCAAAATTATGTTGCCGTTATACCGCAATATCTATAAATTTCATTGTTTGCTAATAAATTACTATAGTACAAATCAGTAAAATATCAAAAATCTTATATATGTATTTTGAAACACTAGTGTCAGAAGTAATTCATTTAAAATCCCTTTTATCTAATTAAAAAAAAACTTATAATTGTATAATGAATGTAGCAAATATTGTGAAAGAATTTAAATTCATCGTAAATTCCTGAGATAATTAATATCCATTAGCAAACATATTGACGTGAATTAATTAATTTCGATTAATTTTTTTTTAATTCACCCTTTACCAATTAATTAATTAAACTCTACTTTGGAATTTTTTTACTTTAACTCACTGCTACAGAAAGAGTTCATTTAAACAAAATAGATTTTTTAACTTAAATTATAATAATCGTAAAATTTTATTATAAAAAAATTAAGCAAATATTATGGAAAAAATTAAACTCCTCGTAAATTTCTGAACTAATTAAAATCCATTAACATTAAAAAAAATGACGTCACTCCCTATTGAAACTACTAACATTATTTTTGCCACTCAAATCATAAACTTTTATGCAAAAATTTGCATTCATAATTAATTTCAGATAAAAGCAAAATTAAATTTGCATGTAATTAAATCTAAATTACTATACCACACCACATTACCATAATAAAAACTAGCGCAATATTGGCGTCTAGTTCTATGCAACCATACATACACGTACATCTCAAATTCAATACTTACAAACTCTTCCTCGTCGTTGGTGCAAATCTCGCAGCGACACGTAAAGTGATAGCGTCCTTGCAGCGTCGCCTGTCGTTCGTCCCTCTCATGCCACATGTAATTCACACCATATGAATTGAAAATCTCCTCGTTGCAGCGAATCGGGGTAATAGCGCGCGCAATCATCACATCCCGAAACGCGCTATAAAATACACAAACATTGTTTAAGAAAAAATTAGAAAGAGTATGTGTGTTTCAACTCACTAAATCGAAATATTTGTTTTGCATGAATGATTCATCATACTGATCGAGGGAAAGATGCCGCACGCCACTGCCTCCGATTCGTCCATGTCAAACAAATCGTGTGTGGCGGCGAATTTTGCGTCGTGGAGTAGCGTGCGATCGTTGAGTGTGATGTGCGATCGCCAATGCTCGATGACGCTCGCATTGTTAAGCAGTTTGGCGCTGTTCTTCAACATCAAATCACCGAATTTGTGTTCCGCTATAGAGAAGCGATTGAAGAAGGTTGTGTGTTGTTTCAGGTAGAGTACGATTGCTCCAGCCACCTACAATATTTTAAATATTAATTGCTTGTTATTTAAAATGGGCGGTTGAAGAGTTTTCTGCGTATTCCCGTTGTGGTTTTTACATTTTTCGCGTTTTTTCTGCTGTTAATACATTTTTGTGCTTTTTGCTGTATTTCCAGAACAAATGTTTTTCTTCCCTTTTTTCTGTGCTTTTTGAATTTTTGCGATTTTTAGCATTGTTTCTGCTTTTTGTGTTTTTCTGCGTTTCTCAAAAACGCACAACAAAAATGTGATAACAATAGAAATGGCAAAAACTCTGAAAAAGGAACGAAAAACAGTAAAAAACTTTAAAAAAATGCAAAAAAACGCAGAGACAGCGAAAAATGTAAAAAAATGTAAAATACATAAACAAAAGGTAAGACAAATACAAAATTTATTATAACAATGTTATTTTTTAATTCGCAGTTCAAAACGTTGGAACTTTGATTTTTATTCAGTTCTTATTGCAAACTATAAAATAGTAACTTTCTGGATGTAGAGAGTATGATGTTTTAACGCAAATTGATTGCAGTATATAGAAATTGTTTTTCGAATATTTGTTGAAACACACCTTCAAATCTTTGTAAATATTAGTTTATGTCACCCGCTTTGCATTTCCAAAGTTAGTTTTTATATTTTTCAATCAATTTTTTTGTACTCTCGCATAACAATTACTATGCCTTCTATTCTTAGTGAATTAAAATCTTAAATATGCACCAATTTACCACAATCAGCGGTGTAACATTCTCCATCAACTCCAAATTATCAATTAGTTCATCAAATGGTTGGCAATTCGCGCAGGTGGTACTAGCATCATCCGCTTGTTCACCCATACACCCCGTGCAATTCATTTTGCTCATCGCGCACTTGAAAGCCAACAATCCGATACCCAAATGGAACCACAACAGCATACAGCCGCACTCAAATTGATGACTGCACAGCCACGACGCGTCGCGACAATCCATCGAACAATACATTGCAACGGTACATCGCCTACAACTGTTGTTTGCATTTTAATCGTCGTACGACAATTTTCGCTGTTTGTTTTAATGTAATTACGGTATTAAGTATTCCGAATCGGTGAGACAATGATAGCATTTGTTTGGCAAGCAATTATTTTCGCTGGTGAAGATTGGAGCAATGTTGCGGGCTCTTTCAACAAACAGTATATCGCCGGGTTGTAGATCTTTGCTGGCAACAACATGGCGGCCCTTTTCATTGCTCGAACTACAATAAAAATCACATAACTATCATCAATTTAAGTGCAGAGAAACCTTGCTATTGGTACAAAATACATTTTAGCATAGCCCATAAACACCACGGATTAAATGGGCCCAGACGTAATATAAAATCCGGACAGTTTTCTAAAATTTCGCAATCGACTTGGCTACTAGATCTGATAGAATTCTTTTAAAATCTTTTCTAATTATCTATGAGAGTTGTTAACAAAGGAGAAACCATGTAAAAGGTTTTCGAGCATCATCTTAAGACCCTTAGAACAAATAACAGTGACAATTAAATGCGATATTAGATATTCGGTAGTGGTCCCACCCAATAGCGAATTGAACGAATAATGTATCATTTTTCGATAAAAAAATCAGGTGGCATCCCTTCAGCTGTTTTTTTCTTTTTCCTGCCTTTTTGCACTAGATTTTTTCTCTAAACACTTGTACAAGTTGCCTGTGTCAATCACCACGTAGTTGCAAACTCAGCCAGACAAGAGATGTAAAGAGTAAAAAACAGGCGAATGGATAGCTGATATTTTTATAGAAAAATGATTCATTCTAGAATGCAATTCGAATAGAGCATTGTACATATAATGAATTGTGTTCAAATAGCGGGGTTTCACTGCATTGTTTGGCGATTAAAGTACATTAATTTTACGTTATTGGTAGCATTTTGGAATGTTTCTGAGTTGCTCACAGGTAAAATATAGCTTATACCACCATATTTACACGTTGCTAATTGATTAATACACTCCGCACGTCGCTTCAATAGTTTCTCGCGCTTTTCTGTCGGATACTCAGCCGCCAAACATACATCAATCTCATCTAAACAATGCTGATATTAATTACAAATAATCAGTTTTAAAAATACTGTTTTTAGCTACTTGATATTGTTTTAAATCGAATGCAACCGCGGACCGGTTTCCCAACGCAAACGCGTAGTTGCTGCTGTCACATGTTGCGTACTTCAAGCTTGACGTGTATTTGTTCAAACATTCCGCGTAGCGTTTCTTAACAAACAATTTATTGCCTTCTTCGCGAAGTTGTTTCGCCCTGTTGTCATCCTTGCAATACCGCTGATTTTCGGCCTGTATACAGTCCAGCCATTTAGTAATGTGACTTCTACAAGAAAAGTAGATAAATTATTTTTGACACGATTTTTAATTTAAGGCACTTACAAATCTTCATTTCGGTAAAACTCGGCAAATGTATCATTGGTGTATTTATAAGGCTTGTATTTACAACTTAATTCCAGCAGCATTTTCGCACTTATGTTTACCAATTTTTTAGGTTATATTATTAGTTTAACTATTTAACACCAGTCGATCCTTCATCATAAAACCCGCCGAAATCAATAATTCAAAAATTTTGCGTAGATTTTTTTGGCAAATAATTTATTGCCTCCTTTTTGAAATTGTTTTGCCCTATTGTTATCTTTACAATAATGCTGATTTTCAGCGTGTATTTTGTCCAGTCAGCTAGTAATGTGTCTTTTACAAGAAAGTAGATAAGGTATTTTTGAAAGCAGTTTTAATTTAGTTCACCTACAAATCTTCACTGCAATAAAATTTGGCGAATGTATCATCGGTGTAAGAATAAGGTATGGATTTAGCACTTAATTTATGAAATTCTCAGCATTTGTTTAAATTTCTAGGTTATATCATCAGTTTGACTATTCCACACCAGTCTATCGTTTGTCACAAAACCCGCCAAAAAATGGCGTCGTTCAATAAGCGGAAGACAGAAACGACCAAAACAAAGAATTGTAATTCACATAAAAAGTGTATAGAATGTTGGCGGTGTCCCCGGAATCAATGGCACAAAACTCAAATAAGCTTGACAAATTCATCAAGCTGAAGAAGGCAGGCGAAGGCACGTATGGCGTCGTATACAAGGCGAAGGATAAAATCACTGGCAAATTCGTTGCCCTGAAGAAAATGAAATTGGACAGGTGAATTATTGAATATATTAATAGTTATGCCTTTTAATTTACTACGTTTTTATAGGTATGAGAATCGCGAATCTGAAGGAATACCATCCACTGCAATACGAGAGATTTGTTTATTGAAAGATTTACATCATGCATCAATCGTTGAACTGCTCGATATTATTTGCACGGATCAGAAATCAATTCACTTGGTATTTGAATACCTGGACATGGACCTAAAATCGTACATTGAGCTATGTAAACAGCCACTGTCTGAGGACTTAGTGCGAGTAAATACTTTCATAACTAATCATAAACACTACATTCAATTAGTAATTCGAGTCCTGCGTAGACAATACGCCACGGCCTGAACCCTATATTATTTGGGTAATTTATATTTTTCAAAAAAAAAAATAGATTAGTTCTACGAAATCCGCGAAAATTTACTGTGCTTGAAATTTTTTGAATTTTTGCGAATTTCGAACTAATCTAAATTTTTTGTGAAAAGTTTCTTGTCCGTACGTGAATGGGAAGCATAAATTGAACATTAACATTTTGTTTTTGTAAGGATTTGATTTTATTGAGGCCCGACAATTTCAGATTGTCTGTGCAGGACTGTGAATAATATCAGTATAATTTTAACAAATAGAACTCTCTATCAACAATACATTCAAGTTTATAAATATTTTCAGTCGTACATGAAACAGTTATTGGAGGGTTTGGCATACTTACACTCGCATCGCATACTCCATCGCGATCTAAAACCGCAAAATATCTTAATCGATCAGGAAGGGCATATAAAGTTGGCCGATTTCGGTTTATCGCGCTGCTTTATGATCCCATCCAGATCTTTCACACACGAAGTGATCACATTGTGGTATCGTGCGCCCGAACTGCTGCTGGGCGCGAATGTCTACGGTCCGGGTATTGATATCTGGAGTTTGGCGTGCATTATGGCTGAAATGGTAATAATTTAAATAAAAAATAATCAATTTAATATTGCTTAATCAGAATCGATTCGCAAAAAAGCAGTAGAAAGAAATTAACTTCGATCAAAATCTAGTTTGATAGCAAAAGTAGAATGACATGGTTTCCAGTGGTGTTTTCATTTATTGACAACATTCCACTCATCACCAATGAAGTAGTAACATATGGAGTCGAAAAATTAGGCCAAACGTATCAAATAGTTGGTATCAATTAAAAGTTCGAGTAAAATGTATCAAAATTATAACAACATTATTTTAACATTCACTCTGTTCAATATCTGTGATACATTTTCTTTAATTTATAATTGATGCCTACGATTTGATACGTTGTGTCAGCTTTTTTCGACTCTTCATGTTTTTACTACACTGATGATGAGTTGAGTAAGTAGAGGTAGAATGAAAAGCTATTTTTTAGTTGGGAGATGAAATAAAACCTCAATTTATGTTAGACTCTTAGGACCAAACGTTTCAAATGGTGTACTTATTTTAATATTTCAATTGTTCAATACTTGTAATACATTTTTCTGTAACTTGAAATTTATGCCGACGATTTAATATGTTGTCCGTTTTTTTGTCTCCACATGTGTTATTGTTTCACTGCTGATAAGTGGAAAGTTTACTATAAATGAAAATATCAACCGAAACGTTTGTTCTATCATAAATTGAGATTTCATTTCATCTCCCAAATAAAAATGCGTTTCTATCTACTACTACTATCTTACAAAAATCACTTGGGTTCTCATAATCGTCCAACATCAAAATCCAACGTTTGGAGATTGTCTTGAGGAGACTACAATAGAAGCGATTGGACATTTATTATTATAAAATGTGGGTTTTTTAATGGAAAATCATTATATCATATTATTAAATTGCTATATATCGTCTATTAGAAGCGAATTTCAAAAACTTACAGTGCTATGTATTTCTATAACCAATAGTTCTATTGCGTATTTTGCGAATCAATTCTACATATTGAATAACAACACGGCAATATCTCTCTTCACATATTAATTAATTGGATAATTTTTAGATTACGAAAAAGCCACTATTTCCTGGCAATTCCGAGATCGATCAGTTGTATAAAATATTTAAAATTTGTGGAACGCCCACCGAGGAAATGTGGCCGGGATGCACGTCTCTGCCCGATTACAAAGCGACATTCCCCAAATGGGAGGGTGAAGACATTGCGGATTCGATAGATTTTCACAGTACCGAGCAATTGGAATTTTTAAAGGTACTTAACACCGTTTATGTAGCTTCCATGATAATTACAGTACGTTATTTACAGAAATTGTTGCAATACAATGCACTCGAGCGACTTACGGCAAAGCAAGCGTTGACGGTGAATTATATGAAGAATTGCAAGCTAACGGCGCCTGAATGTAGCTGCTTTGAACAAAATAATTGATGTTTAATTGTACTAATATAATTTTATTTATTTTGTATATTTGATGGCTCTGATAACCTTTTATAATTCTCTGATAATTTTTATAATTTCTATAATATTAATTAATATATTGTTACGAAATAAATTTAAATTTGCAACAACAGCGCCTTGCTGCCCCACGTTCCCACCGTTTAACCATTCGATGGGAACATCATCACTTAGACGGGCAGCTCGCAAACCGTTGCCATTTCGTCATCGCCGCTACTTTTTCGATTACCTGTCTCGGTTTCACCGCCGCTACATGATCGTCAATCTTCACCATGCGGCACGCATCTCACAGCTTTAGCAACGTGT
>JARJDW010016914.1:0-23825 GCA_030264715.1 Adinopsis sp. GC000173 | reverse complement strand
GTTCAAACTCAATTTGAACGCTATTAAACAAATAAATAAAAACTTATGCACAAAACAGTGATATAATGTCATTATAAAACACAATCATATAAAAACTTTAGCCGGAAACGATTACCTCACGAGTTAAAAGAGTACTACTTCTTAATATTTCGTATATTGAGCCTAATATCAATCTGCGATTATCGGTTGTTATGTGATTATGGTTTCTAATATCTTTAAGAAGCAAATTGGTATTCTACATTACAAGGAAAATATTATAAAACAGTTTTTTTAATACTTGCGGTGTCGATTTCCACTTACGATTTTCTATATGGTTATGATTAATAACACTATTAGGAACCATAATCACATAACAATATACGAAATGTAAAAGAGGGAGTTCTTTTTAACTCTTGAGGTAATCGTTTACGGCTATAAGTTTTGATATGATTATGTTTTCTAAGGACATTAGATCACTGTTTTGTGCATAAATTTTTATTTTTTACGAAAATTTAGTTTTATATTGTATTTTGTATAGCGTTCAAATTGAGTTTCAACTTGTATGTGCAATCGATTGTTATTCCACTAAGTATACTTGTTAAATTAAATAATAAATTATAAATTAAGCCGATAAAGTGTAATCGACGAGTTTCATTTCGCTAAAACCTTTCATATAATATACAATATAATAACAAAAATGTGTTAATAAAAATCTCGTTTATTCACTATTTTTAAAAGCTGCAAGAAAAACGTTATCTTGGAAAAACTAAAATATTTGTCATGGCAACATTTCGCTCAAATTCAAAATAGCTTGATAGCATTTGCAACTACTTATTACAATCGAACAATTAATCTCTCTCTCAAATTGCAGCGCTTAAAATGCAAAAATTAATTAATTTGAAACAAATAAAAACGGGCTAGCATTTAACAACATTTTAAATTAAACGCCAACAATTGCCGGGCGAATTAATTGAATTTCGTTGTTGATTAACGCGTCGGCATTATATTTTTTACGTATAATACGTATAATGTGTATTGACATATCGTCGTGCAGATTCTTTCATTACACACTCGCGCGTATAATTATACGAAACGAAGGCGTATTAAAAACATTTCCCATCCATCCGGATAGATCTGACAGCAGCAAAAATCTTTGCTGCGATTTTTTGCAATTTGTTGCCTCTCCTCTCGCTGTGTGTGTGTGTGTGTGATGAATGCAAAACTTTTGTTTCGCGATAATGGAAAACTGAAGTTAAAGTTTTTTTCGCGCTGGTTATTTCTGGCCACATATAACACATGGACACACGACAAAAATGTTTTTCATCATCCTCGTCATCATCATCATGTATATAAAGCCGATAAATTCAGCACCGGATTACTTATTAACTAGTGTGGAGGGGAAAAAGCACAAATGTTTTTTGCCCCGGCCCCGTCAAACTATTAGATTGAATTACCCACTTTTTCCGGTTTGTTTTGGCCAGCTCATAAAGCCATGGCACATTTAAACAAATTATTAATTAACGCAATTATGCTACGACACAAATTGTGTTCGTGATTTTTTCCCGAAATCTGCGAAAAATGGAATAACACAACACAACGACCTGCAACAATTACATTCTTTCAAGCCAAACATAGTTTTTTTTAATTCAATCATTTCCACATTTTCCATTCGAAATGTGTTCAAATTATTTTATTTTTTTTTATTCTCTTCAGTTTGTAAATTGCTCAATATTTGATTTAATTAGCGATTTTAAAGGAAAGCCACGCTGATTATTTGAAAAATCAATCTCCGCCGGTCTTTATTCAATTAACTCGCCTGATTATTAACAAATTTTAATTAAAAAATATATATATGAAACTTGATTATGTGTTAATTTAGTTGTAAACATATTTAGCATTCGCCTTAAAATAGAATGTATAAGTAATTCATAATTAACACAGCAATCAATACGCGACTAATTTTCACTAAGTATAATAAACAATAAATATGCGCGCGTATTTTCGACGACGATGCAATTTTTGCTCTTGAATTGAATGAATGAAAGCTGGTAGGTGAAACTGACAATTAATTAAACTATTTAAAGGAAAATCTAGAAAACTGAACTGCATTCTTGACATTGCGTTCTTGATGAACAAAAAAACAACCGGCAGCGGCAAATAAAATTCCCATTTTTGTGGTTTTAATTATTTAATCAATTTATAAAGCACTTGAGCGGTTTTTTTGCTCTCTAAGTATTAGTTAAAACGTCTACGGCTTTTTTTCCTCTCGCTTAAAGTAGAACCAGTCGGAGACGATGACGACGACGCGACATGCATGATTACGTTCTATTGTAGGAATTTCATCATATTTCAAAGCAAATTTCTTGTTGATATTAAATCTGGCGCAAAAAAAGTGCGCGCCGGAATAATGATGATGATTACTTACTCGCAAATTCAATGTTTTAATTAAAACGCAATTAGTTGATATAATAAGCTCAACAATTAGATAGAATTTAAAGTTTAATTTAGATTAAAATGAAAGGTTTTATTAATAAACTATGGAAAGTTTTTAATTAAACCACCTATGAGTAAAATTCAAACAGCACAAATGAAATATAAATGCGCAGGCACAGTTTAATTAATTTATTTTAAAATTTTCAGTGAATTGTTAATTGATCAACATTATATTTGTTTAATGTATAAAAATGGAATGTTATAATTTTAGCTTCGCATTTCGCGTAAAAGAAAGCTATTATAAATTATAATTAATATCGTTACACAGAATTGTATTATCTTGTTTATAATATGCGAGGGCTGCATAAAGCACAATGTTTTCATTTTTTACTAACTGAATAAAACTATTAGGTGATTCCATAAGTTCGTGCCAGATTTGCGCATTGCCAGAAACATTACTTTTTGCCTGTGCTGTTATCAATTTTATGATCATATTATTTACTGACAGTGAACTACAGGTCTAGTGAGTCAACATAAGCTTAAAAAAAGTTAACTTAAATGAAGTTGTGTGCAGGGTTAGTATTCAAAATGGAAAATGATAAATTACATATGCGACAAGTCATATTATACGAATTTAAAAAAGGAGTGAGTACTGCTACAAAAAATAATAAAGACGTTTATTTGGATCTCCAAGAACAGTTAAAAAGTGTTTTGGTCGATTTGGAAATGGTGATTTCAGTTTAAACGATCAACCTCGCTCAGCGCGACTTTTCGGCATTAATAATGACTGTATCCGTGATTCACCACGAATAGCAATCCAAGAATTTTGACTTAAGAGATTGCTGAGAACTTAAATGTTGACAAATCTATAGCATTTCGCCATTTCAAAAAATCTGGCTATACTTCGAAACTCGTTATATGGGTTCCGCACATTCTGACAGAACGGAACAAACTGAACTTAGGGCGAATTTGATCGTTTTAATTAAAATCACCATTTCAAAATCGAGCAAACCACTTTTTAACTATCATTAGAGCCAGTGCAAAATCCAAAATGAATGTCTTTAATATTTTTTGTAGCAGCACCAACTCTCATTCCGTTTTTGAGTTCGTATAATTTGACATTATCAACTTATCATTTTCCATTTTGAATACTAACCCTGCACACAACTTAATTTAAGTCAACTTTTTTGAAGCTTATGTTGACTCACTGAACCTGTGGTTCACTGTTAGTAAATAATATGATTATAAAATTGATAACAGCACAGTCAAAAAGGAATTTTTCTGGCAGCGCGCAAATCGGGCACGAACTTATGGAATCACTTAATATAATGAACTGACTTATTTTAGACGCATAAAATAAATAAAATTAATAATGCATACTAGAGTCTGTTTTAAATAATAACAAACAATCATAAATAATCATTTTGTGCGATGAATTACTGTAATTTTTATGCTTTATTATATTGGCTTGGCAAGAAAGTAATTTCGGTTTTAAAATATGAAATTAAACCCATTTCTTTGGTATTCTTGCCATCTTTCGTGAAGCTTCATGAAACCTCTGGTCCTTATCAGAAAACTACTGAACTAGAAGCGTTTCAAAATCATCATCATTATTGAAAGTTTTACCATGCAAGGAATTCTGCAAACTTTGAAATAAGTAGCAGTCACATGTTACCAAATTAGGTCTGTATAAAGGATGTACCATCACTGCTCAACCAACCTTTAATAACTTTCCATGAGTTGCCAAAAATCTATGAGGTCTAGCATTATTGTAGTGAAACCGGAACTCTTTCCAATTTGCAAATTCTAGCCGTTTTTCTTTGACTATCTTGTGCAGTGTTATTAAATGTTACTTATATAGGTACATCAAAATTGGTCCCCTGGTTCCTTGGCATAAATTCATAATACACGATACTTTTATAATCCCACCCAACTAACAGCATCACAATTTTTTGGTACAATTTAATTTTTGATGGTGTTTGGCCTGGTTTATCGTGATGCTTCATGATCGCTTCCGGACAACATTGCTAGATACAAACCATTTTTCATCACTTGTGATGATTCTCTTCAAAAATCGGTCAATTTCTTTGCGTCTAAGATGCATACCGCAAAAAGTAATTCGCTGCATTAAGTGAACCTTCAACTCGAGCGGTGCTCAAATATCTGACTTCTTAACCAATTTTAAAACATTTTACAAGGTTTTTAATCACTGTGTGCGTTACATTAAACCTGATAATAATATTGATTGATACCTATCTTCGAAGTACAGTAACTTTTGATCGCAACTTGTTTCTGTTTATTTTTATGAAGACCATCTTGTCTGACTTTTGTCACCTGATATGAAGACAATTCATACGTTCTTGAAATTGTCTGATTAATTTTGTTCAAAGCCAAAAAGGTTTATTGCGAGCACAAAATGTGTACGTTGCCATTTACTTGCGAGATAATAAAGCATAAAATGTTGAAAGTGTATATAATTTTTGATATGCATTTTATGACTAATCTGCGGTCCTTTATTGAATCAACTGAGTCTCGATGTACGAACACTGGCAATCAATAAACAATTCAAATCTGCATCGAAGTGGATGACCATCATTTCCACATCCGATTACATTAAATGAAATGGCTATATTAAGCATATTAACCTTTTTTGTTGTTTGATATTAGCAAACATGCACATGCTTATAAATATATATGCGTAAGTCTATAATTTGTATCTCTAGAATAATTTCATTTATATCTCGGATTGGCCGCCTCAGATCTATGCAAGCAAAAATAATTTCAAGTAAAAAAGAATAATAAATGAAAACTCAATTATTTCGGTTTTTTTTAATTTAAAATGTGTTGCCTTATTATACTAAGCGTTGCTTTTTGTAATTCATCAAACATGGGTAGTTAAAACTATATTTTACTTAAATTAATCCACCTACGTAAACTAAATATAACTTAATTTTACATAACGTAATTTCATATTACAAGAAAGCTTTGTTATAAAGTAATGTTTGGAAATTTGAAATCTGGGTATATTATAATATTCTATACTACACAATTATTTAATTTAACATGCATAAAGTTAAATTTTGTCGATCACTGCAATAAGTCCAACACGAAATATAATATGTAGGTATTAATAATTTTGTATTTCTGATTATTAAAAATTAATATCATATTTAAAGTTAATTTTTGTCTAATAAGTACAACTCGATTATTAATAATTTTTTGCATTTTTACTATTACTCAAATTAACATCTACATGTATTAGTTTTTTCTAAAATGCGAACAAAATTAAGAAATTAATGGTAAAGTGACAGACACCAGTTATGGATTACGTATATTTTACAGTGAAAATTTTAATTCGTGAAATAATTTTTGTCGATCAATGTAATAAGTTTAATTTAAATTTGTACTAGATTTATTGCACTTTTTTAAGATGTAAAAAAATTAAAAGATTACTTGTAAAATGAGCAATGTCAGCTAACAATGGTTACAGAATAATAATCTTTGGCATTGAAATTTAAATTCGCGAGGAAACATATTATTTTGCTTATAAAACTTATATTATTTTAAATTAAGATTAACTTGTAATAGATTTATAGCATGTCTTTAAGATGTGAAAACATTGAGAAATTCATAGTAAAATGACCTACGCTAGTTAATAATGAATTTAATAATATTATTTGACAGTGCAATTTGAATTCGTGAGGTATTTTATACTTTGTTTATTATTAAAATATTGTATTATAGAAACCAACTCATATTGTACAACAAGTTTGTTAATTATAAATCTATTTCAAAATATAATTAACAATAGATTATAAATACGAAACAGGAATTTATTGAAAATGTATTGAAAAAAACTACTTTTCTAAAATTCTAAACCGTAATTATTTCCACCAATTTTGCAATTTAATAAAATTAACGCAATTGCATCATTTAAAAAATCAATTTTGAAATTGAAACATTCGATGTGATTACCTCAACGTTAGCAGACAGACATTTTACATAAAGCATGATTATAATTAATAAATTAGATACAAGCTGTAATATATCTGGCAATTAATTAATAGCGTACAAAATGCGCCTATCGATGTAAATAATTATTGTAAAAGTCTTTTAATTAATTTATATCATTATTAGCTGATTATAGCGTTCGGTATTGTAACCACAATGTGCGTGCTGCGCGAATGGTACCTCAACATATACAGGGTGGTTTTTTTAACTTGATACAGACGAATAACCCAGAAATGGCGCATTCTAGAAGAAAATGTTTCCAATAAAAGTTGTTTAAAACGAAAGGGGAAATCTAATTGTATTAATATTATTTTGACTTTGACTGCAGTTTTAAGATAATTTCCACATCATCTTTATTTTTTCAAATGAAATCTCTATTTTTATAATCAGAATCTTAATCTATACGTAAAAATAAGAGCAAATTTTATTAAGATTTCTTTGAAATTTCTTTTAAATTTCTTTTATTCATCAGAGTGAAAACCTTCATTTTGCTTAAAATACAGAATACAATTTAGCAGTAGCAGAAAAAGTTGAAATTTAGCTCTGTTCGGAAAGCGCTCTGCATACAATTCCATAGAACCAACTACACTTCTTCCACATTTTCCAATTGTTCCTCTTTTACGTAGATTAAGATTTTGGTAACAAATAGGGGTTCTTATTTGATACAAAATAATCATATTACCAGCCAAGATAAAAAATGATTAGTACCATTGGATTTTCTCCTTCATTTTAAACAACTTTTGTTGAAAACATTTTCTTCTAAAATGGACCATTTCTCGATTATTCGCCTCAAGTCAAATGTACCACCCGGTATAATATATATAGTTATCAGATTATTTCGTTGAAGAACTTAATATTAATTGAAACTAATTGAGGGGAACAAAAATCATGCCGGGCTCGTAAAAACGTTGTTGCTTTAGGTGTGGTCTTCATATATCCTACTATCCCAAACAACAACTCGAACATATATATTGATAATTAAATATTTACAAAATGTGTTAAAAACGAATGGGTATAGGTCAGGATTTGTTTTTTAACGAAAAAATCGTGATGTTTTGCGATAATCAATAACTATTGCTACACAATTGTTCGAAGTAAAATAAAAATATACTTTTACTTTGATATTATTTTATTTGGAAAGTATCTTTAATGCATATTTTGCTGGATAATTGTAAATGTTTTTTTTATGTAATAATTCTAATCTGATAATTTGCTAAATTCATTGGCGTACGCACAAAAAATTTGGTAATTGTGCATTCTTTCTGAATCATTGCATAATGAAGAAAGCATCATACGTAAATTTCGCGTGTTTGCAACGCCACTGCGCTATTTTGCAAATAAATTCGTTTAACTAATGTGCGATACGTGTCCAATTTCTCAGCGCGCTAATTTACTGCCTGCTTTTGCCTGCCTTCTTTTTATTTTCGTGGATGAAAATGTGCAAATTAGTTCACACGTCTTATATGGCCTACAATTTCAACATCATATGTGTAATGATTGCTCTCATAATTGTTAAGCTTGTATGTGTGTGTGTGTGTGCGATAATTGTGTTACCTATTGCCACCCATTTCTTATTTCTCGTTTTCTTCTGCTGTGCTATGCTGGTGCAGCAACTAAAAATTGCTTTTGAAATAGTTTCGCTGTCGTGTTGTTCGCCAGTTTGCTTAATTGCTTATATTCATGTGAGTGAAGTTCCTTTGTGTTGAGAATTTCATTTTAAAAATTATGATATGCAAAAAGGATGATTATTATGACATTGCATTGTAGTTTAACGCAAAATTGTATTTACTTTGAAAATAAAAAAGCGTTTTAAACTTGAGGTTGTGATTGGTTGCTTTTCAGCCACTTTACAAAGGACTAGTTTTTTAGAAGTATAAAAAAATAATTGAAAAATGTATGAACTACCGCTGCAACATAAAGATTGTAAAACGCGATATTTTGTGCGCGTTTGATGCTTTATTTTTTATTGGTAAATCTATTAGCTAATATGCTAATTTAGAGAATGCAGTGTCAATATTCTAATTTGCGTTGTAATTGTTGAAATTATCTTATTAATTAGAAGAAAATCGTTTTATAGATAAATGATTACAATTGCGCTTTAATTAGTTGTTAATTAATGTTGAAATGCTGTTCACCAGTAAAACTGACTACCAAATGTGAATTAAATTTATAAAATAGGAAATTGGATTTCATTCTATAAATAAATCTTTCTGGAACACAGATTTTCAATCATTATTAATGACCACGTTCATATGCGTAATCAAATGGTTTAATTAAAATATGTACGCACACTTTTTTTTCAAGTTAAATTAAATTCCAGGAAAGGATTTGTTAATTGAGTCAAGTTTAGATAATAAAAGCGAAAGCACATTTCAACACATTTTATTATTTTAATTAGCGCGGAGAAATATGTTTATTATTAAATGCGATGAAAGTATTTTTCATCAAATTCTTTCCTTTATGGGTTTTGTTATATTTTTTTTCTTCTTCTTCGGCTATAATGAAAAGTTGAAAAAGAAAAATTTATGGCGCTCAATAATTCTGCCTTTAAGTTTCAACATTACAATAAATTGTATAGATTTATAATCATTTACTATCAAACTTTTTTTAACAATCAGCACATCTATTATGCTATTTGTAGTTCACATAATGTTTAATCCATCTATATCTTTGGCCGTTTATTTTTTTATTTTTAATACATTAATGCTGTCGAATCGTTTAAATGTACTGCTAAAATATTGACTTAATTAAATTTTAATTTAATATTATAACATTTACTGTACGTTGTGCAATTATTTTAATTACTCAATTTATAGCTGAGCATTTTTAAATAATATATGCTAATTATACACGCTTTCGTCAAAATAAATAATTGGTTAATTTTTGCATAACGCCTGTCTTTATAAATTGCAATCATTAGTAAGAGAACTGTCTTCCACATATCAACATGTTTTAATTTCTTAATTGTGTTGAAGGTTAATACATACGTTATTTTCGGCAGTTTTAACATTTTGCAAACTTTCTTAATTAATACACAATTTTATTTTATTGTTTTAATCTGAACTCTTGTATCTTGCAACGTCAATTAAATGTTTTTATAAATTATAATATCGCAGAGTGATGCATAATTATCCGCGGGGGATTGGAGCACAAATTTTTGTTTTATGAATATTCGCATATTGTTTTTTTCACAAATTTATTCATGTTGCCTGCGTAGAGTATAAAATGTGTATCAAAATTTTTATTTACTTTTGATGCAATAAGCTACAAACTCATTTTGAGATCTCAACAAAATTTTATGAGTGTAGAACACTATGAGAATTACCAAATACTAAGAATGGTTTTCCTGATTTAAATCAGTTGACAATTAGGGAAGGCATCGGCAGGAAATCATTCATTGTTGAATTGGTAAAGTTTGGGATGAAAATAATTTAGTTTTTCTCAAGTTACTGAACAATCAAATTCATTCTCTTTGATCATTTTAATGAATTTTTTAAGATAGATATACATTTCCGAAATAAAAATTACAAAAACGGGTATGTTTAATCCATATCTGGCACGTGCCATTCATAAGTATAAATGCATATAAGCTTTACAGATCTTTTTGTAACTCGGTGGGTTTTTTTTTGTTGTTTCAGAAAGAGAAATGTGAAATATTGCGAGAATTTGATCATTTTGCACTCTATATTAAAATTAGCACTGTATTAACAATTTTTACTAGAATTACTTAAATAGTAAGCTATAATGATGTATGTTATGTAATTCCCGCAAATAATGTTTATGCGTGTTTCTTTATTTTAAAAACATTGATCGAAAACGAAATAAACAAAAAATAATAGACAAGGCAGCAATTGTCAAAATAAAAGTGTACTCTGAAAATATGTCACTTTCAAACTAAATGGCTTAATTTTATATAGCCAAGATAATTCTTTATAAAAATCTAATATGCATTTGTAGTGATGGAAATACAAAATGTAAAATGTGCACGTTTTTAAATAATAATTTCCAGCAGATTATGGATGCTAAAATAGCTACATTAGAGATATAATTTTAGTTTTCTTTAAATATAAAATTTTATTGCCCACTCACTTTTTATTTAGCAATTCGCAGATAATGGCATCTATTCTACTTGGATGGAAACTTAAAATTCCATCCTAAAAATCAACTTTTATGATAATCTATAACGTAATAAGCAAATATAGGATTAATCAACTAACAATTCTATTTAAATAGAAAATAATTACTTTATTAAAGTTATGTACATTTATATCTAATTAATAAACATTGATATAATAATGTTTACGTGTTAGTTAACAGCAATGTACTTGAGAACATCACAATTTCATAATCCATGTAAATTCAAGTCGATAAATATGACATGATTATTACTTTGGTTAAAAATCAATTCAACTTATTTAAAATTACTTAAAAAACATCGTATTGAGTATTATTATTACATGTTATAAAAGCGTTGATATAGTTTACTGTAATTAATAACTATTGATGAATGTTATGTAGATATATAATCGAGATTAAATGATTGCACGTAGACTATTATTTAAATAAATGATATGAAGAACATTTGCATTATGAGAGATCATTTAACAAACATCCAACATACAAGAGCCAAATGAAATACTGATCAAAATTCATAATAATCATAATCAACATAACTCAGTCATTTTCGATGCAAAATTTTGATTCTTAATTTATGGAATGAAAGCACGTAACATAAGTAAAGCCTTTTTTGATTTCCCTCTCACTAAAATTTTATAACTGCCCTTGATTGTTTTGCAAGTTGTACGAATGGACCTGCACAAAGTGATGTGGCAACGAGACCGGTATCACTTGCGATGGATCCAACATTAATGCAGGTTGGCACATGAAAATAGGCTCCGGCATTTCGAACTGAGATCCACTCACGACAACCTGCGTAAATTGCGGCAACGACTGCTGCATTTCAACTTTGATTCCTTCCATATTTTGTAATGGTACAAGCTGATTCAGGTGTATCATGTTCAGTTGCTCGATATTGTCGCCTTGCAAGCTTGGTAACATTTGCGTTCCACAATCAAGCTTTTGACCAGCCGATAAATTAGCCTCTGTACAATTTGCATTGGTTATAGCGCTCTGTAAAATATCATAGGATTTTTGCAACGTCGGTGGATCTGGTTCCACCTGCGGTATGTGAATTTGCATTTTTGGTACTGATTTCTTGCCCTTTTCTACAATATTTGCGATCAATGTTGGTAGTTTATCGTTAGGCTGTATGTTCTGTTTCGGAGGTCCCTCTTGCGGTTTGCACTTATGCACGAAGAACGCATATTGCGCATTGCAATCGACAGAATGTAAATGTATAAAGTTAATCTACAAAGATAATAATCTATTAATGCATTTTATGTGTAATATTAAACGCATTTACCTTTACAACAACATTGAGGCCTTGTTTCATGTGTTTATTTTTCCTTCGTGTTTGTGTATTATCAGTTAACACTTTAATATCAATTGTACCTTTACATCTTCGCGCGTCGAACAAGAGCTCCTTTTGTACTTTTCCAGTGTGAGTCCAACATTGATATTGTTTGCGAAATTTTATTTTCGGTCCCGTGTTGGAGACTTTCTTCACCCATGTCGTTGCCGTGGTCGTTGAAAATAATTCAACCCATTCGTCACATAATCCATTGTAGTCGTCATTATCTTTTGGTATTTGTGTGCGAAATTTCGCTTCAAAATTTTTGTCATCCAACCATTTCGTATGAATTACATCAAAATTTCTTCCCAGTCTTGATAAAATAGAAGTAAATTCTGACTTTGATTGTTCGCTTGCAGCCATGTTGAATACTGTGGAAAGCGCGAATATTGACCGTTAACTTTGGATTCATTTGTTGCCAAAAGCAGCTTTAACGTCCTGTTGCATAAAGGTTAAAATCCTATCCAATTTGTAAACTATAATACGATTTATTCTCGTCCTTATTTATAACGTTCATAACGAATTCTTTTATAATCAGTCTAGAAGATACTAATAATATTTTCTTTTTATTAATTAGCGTCTTTAGCAGTTCAAACTTCTTAATTTATACAAAAATTGAACCAATTTGTCTCAGTACTTCAATGAGCTTGTCTTTATTGAAATAAATGCAGAGATTGTAACAGCTCTTTCCAATAATTAAATAAATTCGGCATATTACTGATTATTGCACGTTGAATTCAATTATTTATAGCTCTTATAATTTTTAAACTTTTAAAAAGAAATTTATTTTTAATTGTGTAATTTGTTATGTGTAAGGTTGGTAGTAGATCAGTTGCTCTTCAAAATTTTAAGGTTATGTCTTGCGGATAGTTTAAATTTATGTAATTTTCTTATATTTTCTTGAATAGTTCAATGAAAATTCCAAATTTCCTTAAAAGTATATTGATAGGTTTACCAATAGGCGTAACAATTGTTGATACATTTGGATATGTAGCGCGAGTCGATGGAATTTCTATGCAACCAGCACTAAATCCAGATAAAAACACAACTGATTACGTATTTTTGAACAGATGGGCAATAAGATCATTACATATTGAACGAGGCGATATTATATCACTTATATCACCTAAAGATCCCGAGCAGAAGATAATTAAACGAGTCGTTGGCGTACAAGGTAAATACACATCCAGATATGCTTAATTTCAATGCTTAAATTATTTTGTAGGTGATATTATAGCAACTCTGGGCTATCAACGCGAGGTAGTTCGTATTCCTGAAGGACATTGCTGGGTTGAAGGAGACCACACAGGACACTCTATGGACTCAAATAATTTTGGTCCAGTGTCGATAGGATTAATTACAGCGAAAGCATCGTTGATTGTTTGGCCACCCTCTCGATGGCAATATATAAAATCATTTCTGCCCGAAACTCGAATGCCTCTTAACTATCCTGCAAAAATATAACGAAAATGCGAGCTATATCCTTAGTTAATCGATTAGAATTTGATTTTAGTGGTAATGTATTAAGAAATGCTATAACTTTAAATGATGTAGATAATGATGGAGATTATGAACTTATAGTCGCTAGTGAAAGAGGCGAGGTTGCTATTTTCAAAGTAAGTTTCAAATCAAATATACTAGAATCCTCAATTTTGTTACTTTTTACGTAACAACTTGTCTCTTTTCTGAGTTCAATTCATCTTTGCAATTACTGTCAAACCCCGTATAACAAGTATAATTCGTTCTAGAAAGTTTTACGTTATTCGAAACAGTTTTTCAATATAAACGTGGTTCTATGTTGTTCGGTACGGGGATTGGTTGTACCTATATGTCCTTTTTTCATATTAATCAGTAGGTGTCGCGATAGACACAAATAAATAGATTGACGAAATTTTATATTTTAAATACATAAAGCATATATGATTTTAAATTTTAGGGACATGAAAAATGGCAATCCATTACAAATTTAGGCTTCGTTTGTTGTGTGGCAGTTGGGGATATATTTAATCGTGGTAGAAATTGTTTAGTTATTGTTACTGGAGATGGTTGGTGCTATATTTACTCTGTTCCTGAAGCTAATCTAAAACCAGATACTACTGACTCAGGGGTTGATACAGTAAGTCTATATTTAACTAAAATTCAATTCATTTACGTAACATAATTGAATAGGTTGATGGTCAGATATTATCTAGTGAGAATTACGAAACACAATCTACAGATTCATCCATAAATACATCACGCGAAAAGCAACAAAAATATTTACAACGAGTTCATGTTCAACGTATTCCTGCCAATGCTAAAGTATGTCATACACGTGAATCGTATAAAAATTAAATGATCATTTTAGTATATTGTACTGGATGATGTTGATGGTGACGGATGCACCGAAATGGTTCTAGGTTTAACCGATCGTGTAGTTCGTTCGTATCGTTGGGTCGAAAATAAGCACACATCAAATAAAAACAAATCAAAAACATCTAGGGATATCAATAACGAATTGGTCTGTCTAAATAAGTGGGAATGTGCTAAGCAAATTGGGTCGATCAGCTTACATCACAGCAAGGAGGATAAACTTTCGTTGCTAATTGCACAGCCCGGAGGCACGTTTATGCGCATCAGTTTTCAAAACGAGGAAGAAAATGTGGAGTTGAGTGATTCTAATAGGTTTGAAATCTAAAAATTATGCAAATTCAATCTTACATAATTGTATTGTTTTAGTTCTGGCAGTGATTGCTTAATGGGTTCATCAATTGACTATCAATTTCTAGGATTGTCACGTATGAGAAATCAAAATATTTCAACAGAAATCATGGGAAATCTGAAAACAAGTATGAATGACGATGGTAAACAGCAAGGATTTCCATATGCTGTTGCGACGTTGGATGGCACAATAATGTTGGTCGAGGATGAAGTTATTTTATGGTAAATATAATACAGACGTATAGGTATATTATTTGTGAAGCGCAGCAGAGAAATGTCGGATTTGTTTTTGATTCGATTGAATTGATAATTCAAACAGCTTAGACCAACGATTATCAATCTTCGTCTCGTAGGACATCCAGCTCTCACAATCAATTACATTTGATCACATTCTTCTCGAAATAGTGTAAAAATAGTCACAATTTGTCCTATTTTTTGCCATTAAAGACAGGCAAAGACGTTTTGCTTGCGAGTTTCCTAAAACTATCTCTTCTAGTGAAATATAAAGACAAGTAGATGATCAGTTGACGACGCCGTAGGTAATCGTTTTCAAAAAGATCAATTATTTTTGCGCTTCCTTGTTTAATATTTCATTAAGTTTGCTTGTAATTTATAATTTAAATACTTCTAGGGCTATTGCTGTAGATCATCAAATTTTTGCTCTAACAAAATTGGATGTAACAAAGAATGGACTAGATGAACTTGTCGCCTGTTCTTGGGATGGACACACTTATATTCTAGATCAAGAAAAACATGTCGTTCGATTTCAACTAGGTGAGTCCGTTCAGGCGTTCGACAGCGGTTATTATACGCTGGAACGTAACAAGGAAGCTGTAACCTCTTTCGTCTATGTTACGTTTCACAACAAAATTTATCTCTACTATGATATACCTCTTAGTGATATGACATGTAAAAAGTTTTCACCAAATATAGATAAATTGAGCTGTTTTGTGAAAGGTGACGACGAGGAGGAGCGAAAAAGTCGTGTGGAACAACTTACATCAAAGGAAAGGAAGGATTTAGTAGAATATATTTTATATGGATGTCATTAAGTGGTGTTATTTTTTGTAAATATGTCAAAATATATTATTATATAGTTAATGAATTTCCAATTACTCTTCAGGTAGAATGAAATAAATATTGGACGTTTTTTAAATATATTTAATGAAATATTTGGGATTTATACAAATATCTATGAAAGAAAACTTGACATCGAAATCAAAAAATTCATTGAACATATTCGTTTAAACGTTTCACTTTAGGCCTTAAAACTAAAATCTTATAAATTAACAATATTATCTTCGATTTCCTTAACGATCACTTAACATTGGTATTAACAAAATTTGCGAGAAGTTGAATTCAATGGAAATAATAAACATCGTCAATGTCACCGTTAGCTAATTTAACTTCTCTTTGACCAACATTCACAGAGATCTATTTATTATAATTAATTCTACTAAACCTAAAGATATGTACAATATGATTTTCAAATATTGAAAAAATGAAATATCAACGCGCAAATTTCATTTTTGTCATCAAATTGGCACATTTACTTCTAGCATTTTACGACGTTTGGTTTTGCAAAATCTATGCATATATGTTAAATTCGTATTCGTCAATGTTGTCAATGATAAAAATCCGGTTAATTTATATTTCATGCAAATATAAAATATTGTACTGGCTTGATGATTTAGAATTGTATCTTTTTACAACTTGATAAATTTTACTATTGTCATTGTCTAATTTGTAATTTTACTTCACTTTCGATCCCAGCTCGCGTTGTAAAACCAAGAAGTTTCATCTCTCGATTTACTCCAACTTGACTCCAGGCTATTTTCCTACAACATCTAATTATTAGTTACTGTTATTATAAATTACAAAATCAATCATTGTATACCCCAAATTGCGAATGTCCCATAGTGCTAGAACTAAGATAATCCATATTCGTGTAATATGAATAATTATTATAATTAGAACTTGTACTTGTCGTGCTTAAAACGGTCGGTTGATTTGTACTACACCAATTACGATGTTGGTCGATGGAAAAACTGTCAATTGATGCTGGTGACCATATACTAGAATTGCCCGAATTTGAATAGGCTGATGAAACAACCTGGAAACAGATTTTTTTATTGACTTTGAATTTTAAATTCTATTGATGTTATTACAGGCGGTGAATTGGTGGCGCTGCTAGTTGTCGGTAAAGTAGACTTCACGTAGTTCGGACTGTCTCTCACGTGCGGCGTTGTATGTACAGTTGGTGAATTTGTCGCTGAGCCGTGGCTATTGTTTTTAAAATTTATTTCAATTATTATAAGGTAAGAAATTATTCATAGGTTATTAATTATTACTATTACCTATTATTTGTATTATTATTGTTGTTATTTGATGCGGTCGGCGTGGATGATTTGGTAATTAAAGAGGTTGTTTTCGCTTTAATCCTCGAACTCTTCTCAGCATTTTGTTGTTGATTGTGTTGTTTTTGCTGCTGTCTGCATTTCGCTCGTCTATTTTTAAACCAAACCTAGATAAAGACGAATAAAAATATTAGCCAGCCATTCATTTTAACAAATTTAATTATAATACGAAACTGTAACTAAATCCATTGTACTTTACGGCTTCCTTTTGTGTCATATTAATGTAAAGCATGTTGTGTGTGTTTTTTTGTCGCAATGTATATGAATGTGCTGTAATGTATGAGGGTTGAAAAATTGGCCGCCCCCTAATTCGCTGTACAAAAGGCCGGAGGTGCGACGTGTCTTTGCATACCACGAAGAGACTAACAAGTTAGCATTCATACAGAAAATAGATCGCTTTCTAATGGTCGTTAGTGATTTATTGCATTGCACTCTTGTTATGCACTTATGATACATGCACTCCATTCACCCCGGTGTTCAGTTTTTATTGTTGGCACACGTTCCCTGAGTCCCCTTTAAACTAAACGAAAAATACCATACTTCTATGTAGTAATTACTCACCTGCACTCTCGATTCGGGCAAATTAATTTTCAAAGCGACCTCCTCGCGCATAAATATATCTGGATATCTTGTTTTTGCGAAAAGCGCCTCGAGCACGTCGAGCTGAGCGCGAGTGAACGTCGTTCTTTCACGACGTTGTTTCCTTTGGTTACCTATGATGATGATTCAAGCAGAATATTAGGGATTATGCAATCAACTCGCAGTAGTTACTTGATTAAAGCCCAACAGGCAGCTAAACATGAACATTAATTTGCTGTCGCGCAAATTAAAATTACTTGCAAAACTCAACAACAGCGAATTTAATTTCGAAATGTATAGAAATGGGTTTGTTTGAGCGCTGCGCGCTCGTTGGAAATTTCATAAATAATGAAATGATTTATTTTGTTTAAATTGTATATTTTTCATTAAATTGCATATAATCAGATTAATGGAAATTTAAATAATAAGCCAAAATTGAAGGATTATTGCAATGTAAATATATTTCAATTACAAAGTACACACATTCGATCATTTTTCAGGATGGTTTATTTCAGTCATTCTATATACATTCTATTGTAAAAATGTATTCGATAAAATAATTACACTTCTTGTTTCAAATTTAAAATAACATTTTTCTATATGATTTATTGCAACTCAGTTGATATACATAATTATCTTTGCATAATTTGACGTTATGAAATATTACAGCAGATTAATTAAGACAATTAAGAGTTTATCTACGTTATTTATTAAATGTAATATATCATAATGACGTTTGTGCTATTAATTAATTTTTCAGTTTCAGTTTTAATAAAAGTGAAAAATTTATTATAGCTTTCACTAAATGCAATATTTTTGTGTACATTTTCGAATTATTGAGTTTTTGTCTGTGACTTTATCTTAGGAAATTGTAAAATTTGTTTACTGCTGACGCTTCGTATTCCATATAATAAAAACATAAAAATCGCGGTTATAATTTATTACTTCATGTATTTCATTGCTTATTACTATAAATTCTTGGCAATTGTCTAAGCCAGAAAGTTGTAAAGTCAAAACGAATATTGGTTTATTTATATTAAGTAATTTTCAATTAAATTTATAAAATTTCTTTGATGACCGAGTGTTTTATGCTTTTACTTCATTTTACATGTTATTTTAAGAAAAGTGCAAAATTTGTGCTTATTTTCATTAAGGGCAATATTTTTACACATTTTATCAATTGTTGAGTCTTTACTTATAACTTATATCACCAATATATTTGATAAAAAAAACATAAAACTTTGATTGTAATCTATTAGTTCATGTATTTCATTGCTCACTCTTAAGAATATATTCAAAAGGTAAATTGGTTCATTTATATTAAATGTTTTCCAATAAAGTTTATAAAATTTCTGAGATACAATCGAGTATTTTTATGTTTTTCAGTTTGTTGTTCATATATAAAAAATAGATTATGATAATTCGAATTTTTTTGTCAACAACTTTTGTAAAATTTGTTTGTTGTCAGCGCTTGCTGTTCTATAGTTACCAGCAAACAGTTTGATCAAAAACATAAAAACATATTGGTTCATGTATTTCTTTGCTCAAAGCGCTATAAATACTTTGCAAATATTTTTCAATGAATTATATAAAATTTCTGTGATTACAATCGAGTTGTTAGGTTTCTTTGGTATCCATTAGAAATACATTATGGTAATTCGAGTTTTTTTTGTGAATATTGAAATGTTCTTTTTTTAGATATACCAAGAATGTTCATTCGCAATGTTTGTTGTATTTGAATAATATTTTGTATGTATTGAAAAAAAGTTACCTCCAGGATATCCCATTGTAGTGTGCAACGAGTCTACGGGGAGGCCATGCAGTCCTAATCCGGGTACAGGATAGGGGGCTGATTTCAGATAAGCCATACCTGAAGATCCACTGCCGCATGTACCGCCAAAGCCCGGGAATGACAACTCGCTTTCCGGGTTGCATCTAAATAGGCAAATAAATATGGATAAGTAGATAAATTAGGATAATTAAGTCTTCTTTTCCTCCATATAAACAAGAGCGCTTTTTGGGAGTGTGCGCAAGGGGTGATCGCTAATGGTGCATCATTAACTTTATCAAGTTTGCTGATCATGTCACAACTAACTGTATTTCGCTGCTGGTTTTTCAACCACCCTCACCCTTATTTATATCGATACGGACAGATTTAAATCATTTAAAATACTAATTGGCACAAGTCTTTTTAAAATATACACAAACAAATCGCACATATTTCAATTGTCTGACCCCGCTTTGATGCTTTAGATTACAATCATCTTTACGTGAACAATTTAGCGTAGTATTTATCATTCAGTTTTTGTAGTTAATTGGCTTGATGAATCAGCCGAAAGACGAACTCCTCTTCTTCTTCAACTTTCATTTCGTTATAGAATCTTGAAAAAGAGGCATGTAACCCGATTAGAGTGTGGCAATTGAAGTTTGAAATGTTGAAAGTAAAAAATAGCGCATTAAAGTTTTGATGAGTTCGAGAGTGATGTGGTGTTGGTATTAATTCAAGTAATTTTAGAATGTAATCGCTTAGAAAAGTAGTTGAGGCGTTTGTTTGGTGGAGGTGAAAATTTTTTTGGTTTTTGTGATGAGATGCCGAACCGACGACGACGGGATGGTAAATAATAACAGTATTTTCTACATAGATGACCAATTCGGAAAGTTCTTTCATTTTTTGGGGGGCTCCATGCTGTCTACAAAACAAGAAAACTATAACCGAGCAAAGAGGATCATCCGCTTTTTCAGAAATTTTTTCTTCGTTTGCGTTTAATAAAGCACTTTTTTGTCGATTGAGCTCGGTTGCGGTACTTCAAAAAGGAAACGTTGTTTTGTCAAGTGACATGCGTGTGTGGTAGCAAAATAGATAAATTCAAGTGGTATTTTAAATGAAAATTCATCACAGAGCCACCGCCACCGCCAGCGCGTCGAGAAAGTGCAAACGCAAGTGCAGCATTGCACGAGCGCGATAATGCGTTAAAGGAGCGTGTCAAATTTGAAACAATAAACAGTAGCAGGCGGGAGGCTAATAGAGTTGTCTAGTTTTGGGATTGAGGAGAGTGCTTATCGAGGTTTTCACTTGATGGTCATCAAGAGGGGTTCCCCTCACCAACAACGCTCAATGCTATAGTTTGTAGGGCGTGCTCGCGCGCCCTGCAAGACGTGAGATAACAAATAAATCGTCTTTCATAACAATTTTTACATAATGTTTTTAACGTACCGAAAAATCAGTTATTAAAAGCACATCAACGATGTCACTAGGCCGTGTCGTAAGAGGCGTCAATATAAAAACAACGACCCTCACATTAGTTGTTTAAAATGTATTCTAATCTATCTTAATCTGGCAAGGTATGACATTTTCTTTGTATTTTAAGCTTATGTCCTTATATAGGGTGTGACCGAAACTTGATTCTTGCCAACCAGGACAATAAGGACCAAGCACGATCGCTCTCATCGACGCCTGGTTAGTGAAATTGGACACTTTCCGATGACAGTTTTCTTAAGCCATCTCAGCGTTTTTTTTACGTATACGCATACAAAAACCATCTCAAATTAAACTTGTTTCTGTTATTGATTAATTTTTTTTCGTTGTAGGGTGATACTAGAGAGAAGAAACGTTATTTTCCACTTACCCAGCCGTCAAACTGTTTGGCCACATCGACTTTCCCACCTAAAACATTCGAAAAACATTTACTTTAACGACTGCTGTTGAAAAAACACTTTTGGGTTTGATGTTATCTTACAAAATTTTGTGTTAAGTTCAATTACATGCTGGTTTGAACATCACCAAACTATTCAAGCATACATCTTTTTACTTCGCTATTCTTAAAAATCGTGTTCGGCTTACAATGGCAATAGTTTTCTGGGAAATTACTCTCAATGCCTTCAGACGCATAAACTTCTACTTCTGCTTGTTGTGAATTTATTCTAAATAGGTAATTGCTTAACTTGAAGAATATTAACTTTACTATTGGCACGATTTATTATCGACTTTGTGGATACTTAATAAGGCATTTAAAAAAAAATTGTTTGAAAATCATGATTCGTATTGCAATAAATTGCGATCATAGACAATTAATCGAAATAGTTTTCTGTCAAATTACTTCCAATGTTTTCAAACCAAACTTATAAACCTCTATAATTTCAATTTGTTCTGAATTTATTTTAAATTAATAATTGCTTAATTTGCAACAATTAATTTTACTACTGGAACGAGTTTATGGAAACTTCATAAGTTAATAAAACAATTTATTGCTCGAAAATCGTGTTTCATATTGCATTAAATTGCAAACCCAGACTATCAATGCCAATAGTTTTCTGGGAAATTATTTTCAATAACAAACCAATCGCACTTGTGAATTTATTATTAATAGGTAATTGCTTAATTTGCAAACAATAATTTTACTATTGGAACGACGTATCGATTTTGTGGATACTTTATAAGTTAATAAAACAATTTAATGTTACAAATTTAAATGTGTCATATTGCAATAAATTGTATAGTTTTCTGGGAAATTACAATCAATACTTTCAAACCAAACGCATAAACTTCTATTTGCTGTAAATTTATTTTAAGTAAGTAATTACTTCATTTGCAAAAATTAATTTTGCTATTGCAACGACTTATCATCGATTTTATGGATGCTTTATAAGTTAATAAAACAATTTATTGCTCGAAAATCATGTTTCATATTGCAATAAATTGCGATCCCAGACAATCGTATTGGTTGTAAATCTCGATTTGTGATGAGTTTATACGTCGCAAAAATGTAATAAAATCTTTTAACGTAAGAGCATTTTTTACATCGAGTGCTAAACTATATTAAACCATCATAGAGCTATGAATGCGCAAATTCTGTTTGCACAAATCTCGAGGAGTTTTAATATTGGCTGGGTCCAAATGTTGTATACGAACTAGGATATTAAAATATCCCGCGCGCCAGGTTTACAAAAGCCTGCGGTTCGTCAAGTGCACCACTGTAGTGTGTTTATTAGCTTTTCCGAAATGAACGTGAGTGTGTGTGTTGGTGTGTGTGTATCTGTGTATGTGCGTTTGCGAGCAATAAATATGCAAGAGTACTACCACCATCATCGTACATTGTATTAAATCATTCTAGCATTACGTGTTAAGGATTATAAATGAACGCGCACGCGATTTATTAAAATTCCCTCCTTATTTATTTATTCGCATTATTACGTTGCGAATATTTTAGTTGGAGAACTTGCAACAATAGCACAAGCACACTAGTGCATTTCAGCTAAATTCAGCCGTTTTACGATTAATACGAACATGATACAAACATTATTAAAATTTTATTTATATGCCGTTTTTATCTCACATGGTTATAAATTCAGATAAGCTTTGTAATTTAGTAGCAAAGCTTTTTAACCATTTCGCTAATATTGTAATTAGCCATCAAATTATTAACATAAAAAAATAAAATGTATATTTCTGAAATATTTATTTTACATTTTTTTTGAAAAATTGTTTTGTAAGTTTAGACGATTTCAGCAATTAAGATAATTTTATTGGTTGGTTTTTTCCAACAAATTTTGAATTTTGCAGTGAAAGTTCTTTATATTTTTAGACAAAATTATGCGAACTTGCAAATATTGAATATTTTATTAACTTATAAAACTAATTTTCAAGATATGTTTTATTTTTAGCCTATTTTTATTGCCAGCGACATTTTGAAACCAAATCTACTAATTTTCAATAGCAAATCTCTTAAAGAAATAAGAAAATTAGCAAATATAGAATTTTGTATTCAATTAATTAATTATTTTGGGCATGTTATTAGATATTGGTAGCACCGTGTTATTACATTAGATGCCTAATTTTAAATCTTACATTTTTTAAAGAAAGATAGTTCTTCAGCAAATAAATTGAAAAGTTAATTTTTTATTTCTACTATATTTTCTTTCTTTTTTTTAGTTTGAGAATAGATACGGGCTTTTTTGTCAACTACCAAATCAAACAATGTATCTTCTAGCCAACTAATTTTTTCAAGATAAAAGGTGGTAAACGTCATATCATATAATGAAAACAAAGGTAAAGTAACGTAAAGTCTATTTTATCATATTCAGAAAAAATGATAGTTTTAGGTATAATATTAAAACCACGAGGCAGATTATATTAACTTGGGTCAAAGTCATGTCAAGTCCTCCATGTCTTAAACAATGACAATAAATGCATTCGTTTTTTAAAAATATTGAAATGTTAAAGAAACGTTTAGTAAAAT
>JARJDW010016913.1:0-10229 GCA_030264715.1 Adinopsis sp. GC000173 | reverse complement strand
TAAAGAACAATGGGTGTCAGGAAAGAAAATATTTTTTTAATTAATGCAACTTTTTTTCAAAAATCGTTTCAGAAAAGTTGCATTTTTCGAAAAATTACTGTATTTTCAAACAAAACTGTACTTTATTGTTTAGGAATAGGTTCATATTTTAATATTTTCGGCATTTCAATAGGTTTTCGCATATATTTTTTCATTATACACCAATTTCGAAAATTGCAACTTTTTTTGATTAATGCAACTTTTTTTCAAAAATCGTTTCAGAAAAGCATTGCATTTATCGAAAATTTACTGTATAATGTAAAAAAATCTTTCTTTAAAACAATGCTTATATATCCAAGAATGTGATCCGGAGCGTTGTTAACATATTTTTACAAAAATAATGACAATAAACAACCATAGGCGTAGTGACTATTGCATGCGCACATATTATTAATCAAATGTTGTTTTGACATTTGTCAAAAAAGTGTCCGATGCCGGAATTCGAACCCGAAGCTTCGCGATTCAATTCCTACTATCTTAACCACTAGACCACAAATCATGTATGCTGTTCCTACACAAAAAGTGCTTCAAAATAATTGATATAAATTTGAATATTTAAAAACATGATTATTAACATAAATATTCTTCTTAAAACATTAAATATTACAAAATATTGTATTATCATCGACTTTAGACCTTCATACAATGTTTGGTTACGATTGGATAAGCGTAAGTCACTTTAAAAACGCTTTTAAAATTTCTAGCAAACATCCTAAGTTAATATAAGCATTGTAATAATAACAATAATAAATTATTGTAAATAAAACATATCCAAATATAACTACTAGTTATAATTATTAGCTTAAAAATATTTTTGAGTATTGCTTGTAGAATCCAATTTTAATTTAGAAAGACCTTTGCAACTTTTAACAAATAAATAATTCTCAGATCACCATTAGGATAAACTAAATTAAATAATTTAAGTATCTTACTTGTGCCTAGTATTCAAATCTGTTTGGGGCGCCAACAATCATAAGCCCAAGGGCGTTCTAAGTTAGCTAAAAGGCCCTGAGCTAAAATGACGTATTTTGATATGACTAATTGGATTTTACCTCTGTTGTTGTCAAAATTTCAAGTAGAGGCTATTTGGGAAGTATGTAAAATCAAAAATCCATAGAATCATATTTAAACAGACAGATACACAGACAGCCTGACGAATTCATAAAAGCATGGCAATATTTTCATAATATGAAACCCAAGATCGTTGCAAAGAAATACGTCTGAATTTAAGACTTTTCGGTTTTCTCCAAATTTGTCTCAATTTTCGAGCAAATTTCTTAAATATTTCGATTCAAATCATAAAAATCATTATTACTATATATAGCTTCCGAGTGGGACAACATCATGAATCTCTTACTCAAATACGCTGATCTAAGCTTGCAGATGTTAATTCCTAAGCGGAAGTAAATTGGCTGAAATATAAAATGTTTTGAATTAAATTTAGGCAATTTTGTCTGCATGCTTAGTTATCGTGATAAATATATACGCTGCCACAAAGGAAATAAGTCGCCCTAAATAAGACACTTTCAGTTTGTTTTGTAATTTTTGTCCAATTTTCTACTTACATTTGTAAGGCTTCAAAAATTACACAAAAATGCCGAAATCCAAAAAAAAGTTTTTAATTAAAATTAGATTTCTTTATACACAATTTCGTCGATACGTTTAGTTGTCGGGACGAATATACGCCGGTACAAAGAAAATAAGTCACTCCAAGTTTGTTTTGAAATCTTGGTCCAATTTTCTGATTAAATTTGTAGGTCGTCAAAAATTACACAGAAATACCTGCAAATATCTCCAAATATTACTCTTTCTATTACTACAAAATTGTTTGATTAATTCTCAATTAATCAGGAACATCTTCACTTCGTTTTAGATAACTATAGACAAAAATTGATCGTTTTTTTAGTTTGTGATATAGTAAGTCTCTTGTAGATTATTATCCATTTCAATGTCGCAGCAAAACGCTGAAATTCAAAAAAAAGTTTTTAATTAAAATTAGGTTTTTTGTAAACAATTTCGTCGATACGCTTAGTTATCGTGATGAATATGCGCCGCCGCGTCTGCCAAACCAAATTAGAACGAATCTGCGTTTCACATACGCACAAACACACATACACACATAACACGACGGCAATATAAATTAAAGCGCTGATGATGGGATGCCGGCCGAAAGAGAGAGAAAAAAAGCTGAAAACGGATATGCCAAGAAGAAGTGTTTAACGCGCTCGGGTATAACATTCAATGCGTATATGTGTGTGCAAATGTACAATATATCATGTCAGGCCACATTTAACATACTAATTTGTCGTCGGGCTTATTTTCATCATCACATCTCGGTTGTTTGGTCGGCAAGCAGTTACCAAGCAGCACGAACACGATTTTAATGCGATGGATGAAAACCTATTAGTAGTATACTTATACGAGTATTTACGTGTATATTATATGTATTTGCATGTGGCAAACGAGGACGTTTATTAATGCACATTAATACGTATTTACATTTTCTTCTCCTCATTCAAATTGCAACTTTAATTGCGAACGAAATCGTTCCTGTGATGAAAATATTATTATTAATTTTGTAGCGCGCGCGCGTATCGTTATTAAGTTTTTTCATCGTCGTTTAGGTGTGTCGATTGCCAAGAATGTTCGAATAAATCAGCTTCATTAAAATTTTCTAATTGCGCCAACATTTTTTCACTAATAAGTAGTTAATTTATAAAAAATATATTTTAGTAGCGCTAATGATGATTAATAAGCTAGCTAAACACTCTTAGTGTGTAAATATGATGGTCATCATAAATTGGCAATAAACAATTTTCTAGTTTTGCAAATAAATTTAGGCAATGACTTATTTATTTCATGATTGCAATAAACAAGCTCAACCTACACGTAATTCTAATTTGTTGCCATGTAATTCAGCATGTCGCTTTTACTGTCAACTAAAATGATTTGCATATTTAGATCCATTATAGATTCTTTGAATAACGATGCCAAAGGCAACTAATTATTGTTAGATACCCTAAGCTTTATTTGTAAATAATTTTAAATCATGCTTTAGACATAAACATGAATTGTTCTATCTCTAGGTGTTAATTGCGTTGATAATATTCAATAAATTTATTAATTTCTTTAATTCTGTAGCATATCTATATTGATTGAAAGTAACATATTTTTTGTATTCCATTTTTAAAACATTGCGCCCAAGAAGGTAAAATAGTGTAGTGTTTTATAAGCCCAAGCAGGCACGCACTCAGATGATGTGCTCGCGTGCTTAAGCCCCTCTAAGACTGATATAAAAATACGAAACATATACGTCGGAAGGCTGATAAGTTTCCAACTTTTTAGAGCTTTTTTTCTATTTTATACTGCTTTTTTACTTTTTCTTACAAAATGTGGAAAAGAAAGCGAAAGCAATAGTAAAAAACACGAAAAAGTTGTTATAAAACGCAAGAAGTTGTAAAAACCAACAAAAAACCACAAAATGTAGCAAAAAAGTACAAAGTTATTTAAGAAAAAAACAGCAAAAAAAACACGAAAAAGTTGAGAAAGTTGTAAACTTAGCAGGTCATCTATGTATCTATATTTATTTTCTTTGCCATCCGTGACATTATATAAAATATTTGAGCCACCTCCAAGTGAAATTTCTGGATACGCGCCTGAGCCGAAGGGTATATATTTGCACCCAACGAAGTGTAGAAATATTGTTTCCATATTTTAAATTCCGTGGAGTATTAAACATTTACCGCCATTTCAATTAATAGTGGGATTCCATGTAGGTACTAATAAAATAATATAGACCTAGTTTAATTGTTTTCTTCTCTTTTTGCTTTGAACGTGATTTGTCCACTAAAATGTGTTCTTTGTAAAAATAATATGTTCAAAGCCTAATTTTAATAAGAATTTGTAGCTATCTACGTATTGCCATCTTCATTGCATTTATACTTTAAAAATCAATTTTCAGTAATAAATGCATTACTTTTAATAATTATGTCAAAAACACAATTAAAATATGTTCAGACCTTCCGTAAATACACGCAATAAAAAAAGTAATGAAGTTACTAAATTAAAAAATGGTTGTTAAGTTTTAAAATAGCACAAAGGACCCCGCACAAAACACTGTGCTTTTGGACCTCACTGAAATTTTCTGAAATTTTGATATGTTATAGTTTATGACCTCCTGAACAGATATTCCACGGGTCAAAAAACATTTAAATGGACAGTTTTTGAGATATAGAGGTTAGAAGTCACCAATTGCACAAAGCAGTAGGGATTTTGAACCTCACTGAAAAGTTATGAGATTCTAATATGTTATAGTTTCAGACCTCCTGATCAAAAGTTCCCCCCTGTCAAAAAACTTTTAAATGAACAGTTTTTGAACTATAGATGTTAGAAGTCACTAACTGCACAAACAATGCGTTTTTGGACCTCACTGAAAAGTTGTGAGATTCTAATATGTTATAGTTTGTGGCCTCCTGATCAAAAGTCCTACATGGTACATAACATTCCAAAAACGCTACTGCTTGGTGCATTTGTTCAGGAGGTCATAAGCTATAACATATCAAAGTTACAGAAAATTTCAGTGAGGTCCAAAATCACAGTGTTTTGTGCGGGGTCCTTTGAGGAAAAAATTTAATTTCATCAAAGTAAATATTCAAGACATTAACACTAAATTCGGATAGGAATATATTACACAAAAAAACCTACTATGTTGTACAATTAGTTAGTTGCAGATAAAGTGTTTTTACCAATAAAATGTCAGATATAAGAAAGGGCAGTTAAACAATTAATAAATATTTGCCATAAATTAATATAAATTTATAAAGTAAAAAAATTGTTTTATATTACGTAAAGCACTCACTGCTTTCAAATTTCAATTGGATTATAATTGTAAAGATATTATTTTCGTGTTAAATTCGGCTGAAATTCTTAATCAAGCGTGTAGCGTAACGATCAATCAATCAATAAACTTGGTCGCATTTTCATTATACGAATAAAAAATTGTTATTACACAATTTTCCTAATTACATAATTTAAATCGTTGAAATAGTAAATCAATTTGAATTCAATGTTAATATTTCGTCAAGGCATTCCTAACATAAAGAGTCGATTGTCCAAAATAATTCAATTTTCAAGATTGTCATCTGGTGCGTGTAGAACAACGACAATAACAACAACAACGTCAAGAATTGATTATTTAGATTCCAACAAGGAGGATAATTGAAATTTTAATTAATTCGCTGACGTAAAGCACGCCTAATAAAAAATTCAAAGAGTAGAAGAAGCAAAAAAACTAAGCTGTTATTGCTGCTTGCTGCTCAAATCAATTAATAATCATCGTTTTTGAACAGCAGAAGCAAATGGAAGCGGCTCCACCTCTTTCTCTCTCTCTCTCTCTCTCTACGTAATACGTATAAATTTCTGTTCAATCTATCGAAAAATAAATTACATGCAATTTCGCACCCATTAAATCAAAAATTTTAACAACAATAACAACAGCAGCAACAACAACGAGGCACACAAAAAGTCGCTCACAATCATAATAATAATGTATGTTATGTTACGCGCCCTTCCACCCCTTCCTTCATCTGCTTCTTTCCCCTTTGTGCATATACACGTGCAATTAGCATCGCAGCACAGTGATTGCAAACATCCCGCGATAATGATGATTGCTCGTGCAACGATTGGCGGCACAATCAACGCCTTTCGAGGGCGTCGCAATGCCCGCCACGCGCCACCTTCATCATCCCCACCACCAAACAAGTAGCAACATCATCCTCCAGCTCGTCGACGACGGCACAGCAGCGCAGCACAGTTGCAACGATACGACGTCTTTGTGCGGTGCGTGCGAGTGTAGTATATACAGCAGCAACATTGCGTTTTTGTACATGTTTAGTTGCGTGAGTTTGTAGTGATTTGGTGTGATCGGCATGACGGAGGAGACGCTAATCAAAGCGGTGCCAAAGCCGTTCTCGATCGAGGCGCTGATGAGCGATGCTGTGCCGTCGCGCCGTGTGCTCCCGCAGCAGCAACAACAGACGATGGTGTGGGGCGGTGGACATCTGCAGCAGCAGCAGCAAACGATATTTGAGTCGCGTCCGCAGCAACAGCAGCACCAGGCGCGTGATACAGACTCCGACGGTAGTCTGGACATGGAGTTGGCCGAGGATCTGTCACGACGAAGTCAACGTGACGGCGGTAAATAATCTAAAAATGTGGCAGATTAGTTAGTTTTAAAAGTAGAAAAGTTCACATGAAATTGTCAATTTTTATACGCTGCTGAATTTAAAATTACGCAGCGCAAAATGAACTTAATTTTGATATAAGTTAATGTGTAATCACAGCAAACTTTCTCTGTTTTGTACACATTAACACATGTTACAAAGAGATTATAATATAATCACATCCTCCTATAACTTAATTGTTAAACCTCGAACTTCAAATTTTTAGATTGAATATACTATAATTGATAATTGCGACATCAATTTAGTAATTATAAACGCAAAAACATTATATCCACTGCATATGGTACATCTTCTCGATTAATCTGTTTGTGTCTGCATTTAGCTGATTTCTTTTACACTGGTCAGCAGTTTTAGGAAGGACCATTCCAATCGGCAACCAAAATACACGTTTTGGAAAATTCGCAAAGATTTATGAACCATTTATTTGACTTTACATATATAATATTTGTAATGTTTGCCATTTATAAATAAAATCCCCACCTTAGAGTATTTCTATTTTGTGTCACAAAGAAACATAAATTTGTTTGATGGATGGATAGCAATTAATGTTTAGTTAATCTTTGACAATTTTCGAAAACATGTATTTGGGTTGCGGATTTCAATGTCCCCCTTTCCTCCACAATATTGCTTGTCATGGCTACAGGAAACAACTCTATATTTTGAATTAGATTATATTGGGAGCATCAGTTGCTTAGAACAGTTCGAATGCTGGATTTTACAACCCCACCACTAAAATTAAACAATTTTGAGATTAATTACATGTTAACAAAATCAAAAGCATAAAACTTGCTCTATTTTACATGTAATTTTAATTAGACTTTTTACTCCTGTCAAACACTGATTACAATTATTGCCTTCTTATACCGATAAAAAAGTAAATATAATAGTTGATTCTAGCATATCAACACCGCTGAGTGACGAATTTTAAGTTTATGCTGTACCTTTCATTAAAATTAATCAAATTTTGATATTAATTATATGTTTAAATATAAGTACATGCAAAATTATACTTACAATATCGGTTCTCAACAAATTATTTTCCTTTTCTATCTGTTAGTTCATCACAGTTGCCTGACTAATTTGAAATTGTATTGTCATTAATAGATAAGTACATACTTTATTATCACAAGTTAAAATAGTGGGGTTTAAACTTGCGGGATATATGTTACACTGTAATGAAACTTATTTAGATTGTTAATTATTTGTTTGTATGGTCAGAAATATTAAACTTACCGTATTCCGTATACTTGTTGTTACATTTATCATTCAAATTCCATAAATAAAGTAACTAAAAACATAAGTAAGACTTAACTGAAATTGTAATTTAGATTATAAAATAGGTTCTCGATAATCCAGGATAATAGTTACATGACTCGAGTCATGCAGATAAACCAATTCGCGGATAATTTTCAAAACTGAAAATATAATCTATAGAAAAGAGGGAACAAATTAAAACATATTTGAAGAACACACAACACAATATTAACTTCAAAACTCTACAATAAAAGGCTTAAACAATAACCAAAAAGGGACTATTGTATATATTCTTGTTGAATAATTACATAAAAACCGATTAATAATCATATCTATATCACGGATAAGCCACTCGCGGATAATCGAAATTATATTGTTAAATGTGGTTTTTAGCCCCGCGCATAATACGCAAAGTGGTTAATCTGTTCGCGATTAGTTAGGAGTTTAGTATATGTTACATAAGGCTTATTAATACCACATGAAAAAAGATGCTTTTTGTCAATTTGACGCATTTCTTTCTCGTTGATATTGCTTTTATGTTTCACCTACCTGCCTATACATTATTGCGTGTCATATCAACATATCGTTGAGTTTATATATTTTTGCAGAACACTTTGACTTTTGAGAGTATAATTATATAAGCAACTTTGGTCGGAAAGCTTCTTTTCGTTCTCGTTAACAATTAAAAGCTGTATTTAAAAATCCAACACATGTAAAACCAACACGTGACTTTGTAAGTACATCAACTCTTCTTCATTATTTCAAATATCCAGCGCGTATTAAATTGAGAAGTCATATTTCATTAACCATATCAACTGAACGAAGGGAAACGATATACCAATTGCTAACATTTTTGGAAGGTTTCTTTAGAATTCATAATTTAGAAGAATTTCTTTCTTGTTTTAATAAAAACATTTAACTTTTTGCAAATAAATTATATTTTTATAAAGCAATATACCGACTTTTTAGCTTTATGTAAAAATTTCTAAAAAACATTGATTAACTATAAAAAGAAATTTAAAAAAACATACAAATTTACACATTTTTATGAGATTATTTACAAATGGTGCACTGTTTTTTAAGTCTATAGAGGCTAATATATTATATATAAATGTATTTACCATGGTTAAAGAAGTGTAAATTTAGGAAATATTTAATATTTTCTTGCAAGATGTATTTGCTTTTTTAGTATTCTAAAAAAGACCGAATACTAAAATTTGTTGTTGCATGGTATTAAAAGAAAAGTTGAAGATGCTGTTTTAGGGTTATCGTAAAAGTAGAAATTCTTTCATTTTTTACATTAAACAATAAGTGGTTTAGTGAAACAGCTAAGAGTTCACTATTTTAAGGTACTACTCAATAAAGGTGTAAAATTTAATAAAAATAGCTACATGTTTTAACAAACTTCTCACACTTTTTTGTAAAACAATAAATTTTATGTTAACATTGCTGATTTATTAAAACTTTTTTGGTAAATCAAAATTATGCATTAGTAAATATTTTCTTCAGTACTTCTCTCAACATTGAAGTTTAATTAATTTTACGTAAATTGTAATAGAATTTTTAGTAATTTTTCTTTTACAGTAACTAGTAAATCATGATTTATTTGTAAAAACATAATTTAAACACACTTTTTGTTTAATTAGACAATTAATTTGTGTGCGCTTGTTTACTCGTCCAAATTGCGATAAAATCAATAGTTAATTAATTGTTAATTGGTACAATTTATATAAATTCATTTAATTGACTAAACGATTAGTTCGATATTGTCAACAAATACTAATTGGAGTCAATTTACACTAAAAATGCATATTTTCCAAAACGAAAACCAATCAATTAATCTATTAATGGCAAACAAGAAAACAATTATTTGTAATAATATAAGCTGGTTATACATAGTGCACGTATGGTGGAATATTTTTATTTCATGAAATTTCACTAGCTGCACTATAATTTTTTTCAATCATTGTTTTTCGCAGCGCTAATGTGACGAATTGCAGAATGTTTTAGCGCGAGAGAAAAACGATATTATTAATTGGAGTCAATTTACATTAAAAATGCATTTTTATCCAAAAACAAAAATAAATTAATTAATCTATTAATGTCAAAAAAGGAAATAATTACAAATAATAAGCTGATTATATATAGGTACAGTAAATGTATGGTAGAATATTTTTATTTTTTGAGATTCCATCAATAGTGNTGTATGGTAGAATATTTTTATTTTATGAGATTCCATCAATAGTGTAGCTGCACTATATTTTTTTCAATCATTGTTTTTCGCAGCGGTGATGTGACGAATCGCAGAATGTTTTAGAGCGAGAGAAAAAATTAATTAAACTCTATTTGTTGCGACGCTTATCATATTTGCGTACGTATACGTTGTGTTGTGGATATGATGGCGAACAATGCCAATAATAATATAAAGTTATTTTCTGGCAGATTGCGTTTGCAATATGATTAAGTGAAAAAGTGTTGCTAATTTGATTGCCTTCGTATGTGTTGTCGTTATTTTCTCTCTTTGCATTTTGTGCGCGCCGGCTCGCAAAAGCCTGATTGTAATTTGTTCACACATGATAAATAATGGCATTTGCGATTCGTTTGCGCTCTTGCTGTAATTGCCATTGCGCGCTACTGTTGTAAGTATGCAGGTATTTATGTACAGGGTGTTTAATGTCTTTATATATGTGAATA
>JARJDW010016912.1:0-18755 GCA_030264715.1 Adinopsis sp. GC000173 | reverse complement strand
TATCGACAAAATCGTTCGTCAGACGACGGAGAATACTATGTAGATACTAGCCATATTTTTTCTTTTTGATTCGGATCACCCACACATGAGATTTCATGTACACCGTTTTGGCAGCTGAACTGCGCTTGAATGAGCGCCACAACGGCAATTTTAAATATTTTTACTTTATTTTTTGTTTGCAAATACCTTAATAAATAATAAACATGACTGTTTAATTCAATTTAATGTGCGAGTCATATTTTCTTAGAAAAAAAATCCGGAAAATTTTGCCATTTCAGAGTAGACTAACCCCTTAATATAAAATAACTCTTTTTTAATAAAGGCAGTACAAATGAGGTTATTTTATAATATTTTAATTTAATCAGAAAACGCATTTGGACCTGTTAGCGTATACTGATTTATTACATCTGTAACATTTTAGAATTTTTAACTACATTTAATGTTTATTAGTAAACATTACGTGGTATTAACTATCTATATATAACATTCCACTATTTTTCAAGAATAAAACAAATTCGATTCCATTTTACATGTTAACAACATTTTTGCGTGCGCTAATGAAGTAAACATTTGTCAATATAATTGATTTATCAATTAAAATTGTCCACTATTGTTTTATTCCTTCTGTTTGGGGAGAAAGGCAACGACACGAACTCGAACCGATCGCTTGTTTGTTATAAATTACTAGGTTTTTTTCATCATTCCAATTGGATAATAATAAAATACGCACTGCCAATAAAAAACAAATTTATCGAACGCTGTCGATTATAAAATGAGAAAATATATGGTCTGGTTACGTTTTTGTTGTTGTTGTTGTTGTTGCTGTTGCTCTTTGCAATATAGCAGCAGAAGGAGAAGAGAACTTGCACACATTTATATTTGTAGAACTCGTTCGATCTCGTGTGTGCGATATCATTTTGCTATTTAAACATGTCTATATAGTTTATTATTTATTTATAACTGACTATGCACTGACTTCTTCTTATTTTTATTTCTTATCGTTTCATATCTAGTCTGTAAAGAAGACTGGGCGTGTGTTGATCTCACACGATGCTCCATTAACGGCCGGCTTTGGTGCGGAATTGGCTGCCACCATTCAAGTAAGTATTGCGCGATTTCTATGAGGTGCGTTCGAGTCAATTTACCGGATGCGATTGTATTTGCAACTATTAAGAGTAAAATTTAAGCTACTCTAATTTCATTTAAAAGTTGGTTAAAAAGTACATAGATTTGAACAAAATCTTGAATATATCGTTGTTTTTTGTTTAAATTAATGTCAAAATTATATTCAGGAACAATATTTGCTGTACTGCAAAATCACATTTTACACTTTGGAGCATTGACAGCTAAGCTTTTTCTATTTTAATTAAAAAAAAAGGTTGATAGGATGGGTAGTTAAGTCAAAAATGCTTTTACTAAATAAATTTAGTATTAGTATTTTTTATTTCCATGTTTTTTAGGTTGATGTCGCAGAATCAAAAAGATAGTAAACTTTTATTAGACAGTTTTTTTAAATTCCAAACGCTTACTTTTTTGTAAATATGTCGTTTAGGTCGTGGTAAATAGTGAGAGACAGAGAAACTGATAAATACAAGATTTTGTCACAGAAAACTTTAAACATTTTTCTAAAAAAGCATAGGGAAAGGTTGAAAAATAGTGGGACATGTCTTCTCAAATATTAATAACTAATTTAAAGAGCACTCATAGCTTTAAAGATAGATTGTGTAGTGAACTGTCGATAATTCTTTTGCTACAATTGCAAACGGTTAAAAAATTAAATATCTTTGGTTGAATATAATGATAATTTCGGCTTAAGATACAAAAAAATGGACGAAATTGATGACAATTCTTTATATGCTAAATTGGTGACTATAAATTGGAGGCAGAGTTTTGTACCAAGGAGGACTTTTGGTCAGGAGGTCACAAACTATAACATCAAAATCTCACAACTTTTCAGTGAAGTCGAAAAACGCTACTGCTTTGTGCAGTTGGTCACTTCTAACCTCTATATCGCAAAAACTGTCCATTTAAAAGTTTATTGACCCGGGGAACTTTTGTTCAGGAGGGCACAAACTATAACATATTAAAATCTCACAACTTTTCAGTGAGGTCCAAAAACACCAGTCTTTTGTGCAGTTGGTGATTTCTAACCTCTATATCTCAAAAACTGTCTATTTAAAAGTTTTTTGACCGGGAGAACATTTGTTCAGGAGGTCTCAAACTATAACACATCAAAATTTCAGAAAATTTAAGTGAGGTCCAAAATCACTAGTGTTTTGTGCGGGGGTCCTTAGTGTTTACAATTAAATTGTTATTTTTCCCATTTTGCTGTTAAAATAATGCAATGAGAAACATGAATAAGTTTTTAAGGCCTATATTAACATTCGGGTATTTCAAAATTAATATTAGAGCGTATTTTCGGATTAATAGTTAATTGAAAATGCTAATGGTGTAAAATGATTTTACGCATTTATTTCATTATATCAAATTTAATTAATATGGCAAAAAAGTAACGTGAAAGGTTTAACTCATCCCCAAATTCCTTTAGATTTATTGTAAAGATATGAAAATAAAGATTTATTGCTGCTTACGTGCTCTTTCGCATTAACTTTCTTATATTTTTAGATTGATATTTTATTAAAACCACTTTAAAAAAATCCTTGATATTAGTTTAACAAAGCCTTTATTTGAATTGCGTCTTTTTTGTAATGGTTTAAAAATGTAAAATTTGTAAAAATTATGTAATCATTCAAGAATTGGTAAATATGTTCATGTAATTTTGACTATACTATTACAAATTAATTGGGACTCGAACGTTCCTCACAGCCGATTATCTGAACCTTAACTAAGAAATAAAACCGATAATTATTTTCTCTATGTATTTGTAGAAAGAATGTTTCCTACATTTAGAAGCTCCAGTAATGCGCGTAACTGGTTTCGATACGCCATTTCCACATATTTTCGAGCCGTTTTATATTCCAGATAAGTGGCGATGTTTCCAAGGCATTAAAGATCTCTTAAATTATTAAATGAAAATCGCTATATAGGCTCGAGGCGATGCGATGCAATATCAAAGATGTTCATTCATCTAACCCCATCCCATCTCTTCACCGTGTTATGTTTGTACAAAATATATCCTTTTCGAATATTGTTCAATAAAATGCAACTTGTTTTTTTACCTGTATATATCGATGTGTATGCTCGTTAACTTTATTTGATTAAGCAATTTCAGCATCCTGTTGCCCGCAACCGAATCCCAATTTATATCATCCTGACTTGCTATCGGTAAATTTTCTACGAACTTATTTCATTTTTACGTTTATATTTCGGGTGATTCGATTGCAACTGGCAAATAAATAAATAAAAATTTCTTTTTAGCAGAAAAATAAATAAGCTTCTTTTTATAAATAATTTTTAGCAACGTTAACTTATGTGAATTAATGCACAGTTATTAGTCACTGAACATGAAAATGAAAAAAATGTAGGAACTTTGCAATCATTAGTTGGTGTTTAGTGTTTTTAAGGATAATCAAGAAAAATACACTTTGTAGTTGGGCAGCTAGGTGCACTTCAAGCTACATACCAATAAAAAATTATTCGACGAGTGAAAAGTTGTCGAATGTACTCTTTATTTTTCTTTTTGAAAGAAAACCTAGAAAAAATAGTTACTTTGGATAGTATTCTATACGGAGCATATTTTTTAGTAGTAATCCAAACCATTTTTATCACTCTTTAATAGAGTTCAAAGAGGACATGCACACGAAAAATGTTGACCAAAGTGTCTGATGACATAGCGACTGAAATGATAGAAAAATTCCTGAAGCGGAAAAGGAGGCAACGTTACATTTAATAACGAATCCCTAAAAAGTTGCGTTCTCATTATACATTTTTAGTTTCGTCAATTTTAAATATTCTATTTGTAAAATTGGACAAGATTTGTGTATTTATATTCAACATTTATTTTGTAAATTAAATTTTTATTATATTTGTTGGATAAAATAGTAGTTGATTGGAAATATTCAACTAAACTTCAAATCGTGCCATAAGTATTGCCTTTTGGATGCTTTTTAAGTCTATGTTTTAATACAAACTCAAAATTTCTGGAAAAATTTATGTGTTCCATTAGACATCAACTAACGTACGTATCTTGTCAGTTTTATTACAAAATTTTCTTGTTTTAGAACTTTTTTAGACTTTAAACTTTCGTGAAAGTTTATACACCTTGGAATGTTACATTTTTCAGTAAATAATTTATATTACTTGTGTTTGAAGAAAATTATAAAATTGTTTTAAAAGTATTTAATTGCAAAATTTCTCATTGCTTTTTTGAAAGCAAAAGTCTTTTACTTTTCATGCCAATACTATAGTAGTTTTAGTTTAAGGCTAACTAAATTTTATGTATAATATAATATTTATATAAGGGATTCTTTTTATTACTACTTGCGTCAATTACAATAAATCACAGCTAATATAAGTTTATATAAATTTCATCATTTTTTAAATTAGCAATCATGTTTTTAACTAGGCAAATAATAATCTTATTTTATCTGTTTTTTGCTTGCTATATCGTAGAAATGTCAAAAAATTATTAGAAAGGTAATTTATAAGTGAATTTTTCTGTGTGTCACTAATAATTGCAAAATGTAAAAGGACAAGACAACACTAGACTTTCCTTATTGTAAACATTGAAATCGATATAAAAGTTCAAACGTCCTACATCCATTTGTCAAAGGCAATTGTAACGAATGACATTTATTGACACAATCAACAACTCTAATAAAATTACTTACAAATTAATACCAGCATTATTATTTAATCAACAACAATAAGTTACATTTAAAGCCGCACATTCGGTGGAAATTCGCGATACAATACATGAATCAATTAAATTTTAATGATGCCAATTAGTTTGCCAAAGTGATCGCCGTTACGTTTCAATGCTACAATAGGTGCAATAATAGGTGAGTGATCATTTACAATCATTTACATATATAGTTTTGGGTTGCATTAACACGCGCGCATTCATTAAAACATCTTGCCTATTAATCGTTTCGTTTTCAAAGGGTAATAAAAGAGTTTTTCGCGCGATATAAATACTATACGTATGTAATGAATAAGTACTAAGGACTGGTGAAAAATGACATTTCTAAGTTGACTTCTACTACATTCTATCTATTTACTTTTAAAAAATATGAAAAATGCAACATCCAGTTAAATTGTTGCTTGTATTTATGAAAAACAACTGGAAAGTTTTATTTTTTGTTTGATGTTGTTTAAATTTAATGTATTGAATATTTTGTTTTTTTTGTGGATTTTGGTTTAAATTTAATTCTCAAGTGTCAATATATAGTTTTGTTTTGTATTAACATGTTAACACTTTCATTAAAACATCTGACATGTATTGAACGATATGTCTCCAAACGGTAGAGCTGTTAATAAGAGTTATTTTTGTGAAATAAATTATAACGTATGTAGAGAATTAGTCTATTGGTGAATAATGACTTTTTTAAGTTGGCTTCCACTAGACTTAATCCTTTAACTATTAAAAAATCGGAAAATGCAACAAGTATTTTAATTTTTGTTGGTAGTTTTTTTTAGTAAAATTGGAAGAATTTATTTTTTACTTTATGTTGGTTAAAAAAGTTAATGTACACGTATATTGAAGGAAAGTCTAAAAACGTTTTATTTTGATTTGTAAGAATCTTATTAATCACATGTTTCAAAATTTATAGAAAGGATCATTGTCCCAATAGAAATGAACACAATTTCATTACATTTTGTTTTTTTGGTATAATTTTAATTTAAATTTGTCTTTCAAATATAAATATAAAGTATATTTATCAAAATCAAGATGATATTAATAAAGTATGTACAATTTTTTGAATCCTAAAGCACCAAGAAAGTTTTTTCACATTTTTTACCCAAACGGCATTAAAAAAGTTTATTTTTCGATACAACGCCAATTTTTATACGAAAGTGGTATATAGCGAATTTTCAATAAAGTTTTATATAAAATGATACTAGAAAGATTTTAAATAAATTTCAAGGCATTTTTAATGGAAATACATCATTCCATGTAGGCAACACACAATGCACGATTGTTCTTCACGCACATTATTTATTAATTAATTGCATATTATTTCTGTGAAATTGAATTAACCTAAAAACCATATATCGTTGATGGCTGATTTGTTTTCAAACTCTGGTATTTGCAATATCGCGCCGCGATTTTAACCTAGAAACGCTCAAATTACGATTGTGCGTTTTTAATGCGCTTTTTTTTCATTTAACCTTGAAAGTAATACGCTCTTGACCTAGACTAAAATTATAACGTATATCAGGCATTTTATTTATATTTACGTTTGTGTGTATGTGTGTGGATAAAAAACCACTTTTACTTTTCGTTTCGTTCGCATTTATTTTTAATTTTGCGATTTTTCGAGCGCTGCGCACTAAAGTGCGGCGGGATAAGGACGGCGTGCGTATGTGTGCAAAAATTTTTGGCACGCCGAGTATCGGCCGATTGGAAAATCGGTGAGCTATCGTTTGTGTGGCTGTATGTGTTGTACGTGCGATGTTACGCAATGCAATTTTTTTGTTTCGACTCGAAACTGTTTTTTGCGTTTAAAAATAAACATTATTTTTACAGTCATGGATTATGAATTTGATCGGCCTTGATATCAATTCACACACTCTAAGTAAACCAGCTAAAATTATTGTAATTTTTGCTGCCGTGTGCTTGTTTATTGTTTGTTTAACCAAATTAATGATTGTTTTATTATCTAATTTTATGGGTTTGCGAGTGAAAACATTTCTTATTTTTTGCGTTCAAATGAAACTGGTTGCATAAAGGATTGCCTATATTAGAATCTTTAAAGCTATTTTTGCATTAATTCAATATGTTTTTTGTGAATTAAAAAAAACTTGATTTGTTCACTGAATAAAGACAATGCATTTAGTTCGGCTGCCAAATTTTTGTTCACATGCTGTTTTTTTTAAAAAACTTATTATTTTAACAAGATTTAAATAAACAATTAAAAAAAACAGTGAGTGAAAAGTAAAGACCTAAAAACCAATGGTGTCCAAAATTGAAAATATGGGTGAGCGCTATGTAATGCTCCAAGTTATTACGAAGTAACATTCCTCCCCATGATTATCAATTTGATGGGGAATTTCATAGATGCGATTTAATAAGAAGATGAAGCAACGATTAAATATAATCCACAGGAGTTAAAGAAAACTATTTACAAGTATTAAAATGTTTTAAATGCTCTACCTTCGAAATTACCGACTAGAAGCTTCTGGAATAAGTTAGACGCCCAAATTTAGAGTTGCTGTTGTACGCGATGTCTTAAAATAATTTCTGTTAGCATCCACGAAATGTTAGGTGTGATGTTTCAATCGTCTTTTGCAATGTGAATAATTATTTGCATATATTATGCTGATTCAAACTTTTATTTCATTTATGTCTTTAAATTTTTTAATGTTTGGCGTTATCGTCACTATGTGCAAATTGTATATAAAAACATACACATTATTTTCAATATATAGTGTAACTTGTTAATTTGTAAAAGGAATGTTATAGTTATATTGTACAACAAGTGGCTATTTTTGTTCGAGCATTATTTTTGCACTAACCACGTATCTGATTGCTATGAATTTAGAATTTAAGGGCTTTTATTGCCAAATGATGGTATTACATATATTTTTTAAAAGTTTTGCATCTGTTTCTTTGCAATCATTATATAATATTAAACTGCAGATGCAACCTTTTCCAAATCGTATCACAAATAGCGACTTTAGAAACCTTTTACCACATTGTTCGAGGTTACATCTATCATTTTTTTAGTCAAATAGAACTAGCATACCAGTGTCAAGTTTGATTTGTTGGAATTAATTTTGTAGTGTAGTGCATACACATATAGGCATACTTTAAAGCTTATTTTACATAATTTAGCTGTTGGTACAAAAAGTTAAAAAGTTCTTCTTCCAAAAATGGAAATAATGTAAGACAGGCTTTATATTGCAAGTTGTTGTAACTATACGTATATAAATTAATGATGATGAATTTTTGACCTACACAGAGGGATGTTCTTTTTGTTTTGCAATTAATCAGTTTCAAGTGAAATGAAACGTGTTTTTTTGAATGATTAAAATTGAAAGTTGCTTTACACATCTTTAACAAGTTGCAATGTTTTTTTTGAAAAAGAAAGAGTGTTACCGGTGGTTGCGTAAAACACGTAATTCTCTTTAATTTTACAAAATTTATAAAAAATTATCTGCATATTCTTAAAATATCTAATTGATATTACAAAGACACAATGTCTTTCGTGTAAAGCTGGTAGCTTGGAATCTATCGGAGAAATATTAATTTCCTTTTGAAATCAACCAATCGTTGCTTTAATCGCGCGTTATTTTTATACAAAACATTTTATATTTGATTGTTATGAAACATAAATAAAAATTAAAAAAATAGTTTGTAATTATTCCAGCCATTATTGACCAGTTAATACTTCTTAACAATGCAAAATATAAGGTAATCAATTTACAATTGCAACAAAGATTAATTATAATTGCTATAACAATTTTTGTTGAATATTTTTGGTATAGGTTATGTCAGTTCTTATCTGCTACGCATGTCGTCATATCGCATGTAAACGTACGCTTAGTTTAATTAAATTTCATTAATATAATTCAATTTAATTCTATTATTACAAAAACATTGTCAACCAAAAATGGTATTCTTATTTTCTGATAAATTTTTAATATTAAAGTATCTTCACATTTCCGACAGAGGGAGTATTATTTAGTTTAAATTAAGCGCGCTTTTACATGCGACAACGACATGCGCAGTAGATAAGAACTGACATAACCTATAACAAAAATATTGAACAAAAATTGTTATAGCGATTATATATTGATTATCCTACATTTTGCATATTTAAGAAATGAATAATAAAATAAAAGTTTACCAAATTTTGCAACTTAATTTCCAGTATTATCGCATAACGTAAGTAAGTTTTTACATTCTTATGCAATTATGACTTTATAGGTGAAAATCTGTACAGGTTTTTACAATTAATAATTTTTTAATCAATTAATAAATATATTAAATTATATAACTATTAAGTTAAAATATAACACCAATTGGCAATAATGATATAATATTTTTGGTTCACTAAAGAGATGTATGTAATTGTTTAACTCTGCAATTAATCAAATTCTTGATTTGCAAACAATTTACGTTCATTTTCAAATGAAATAAAAAGTGTACTTTTATGAAGCATTAATGTTAATGTGATAATAATTTTATTACTCAACTTATGCTTATTTGAATTTTTAATGGTTGTAAAAACGTCAAAATGTTTATTTTGTTATAAATTGTTAGCGTCATTATGCATTGTGATATATACATATTATTCAAAACAAGTGCTTATTTAGACAAGCCGTTTTATCATATAATATATTTTTTACTACCGACTCTAGAGAAATAAAACTACATCGTGACTTATAGGAAACGTAGGCATTTTCAAATCGAGATTACTCAACCGAAAAAATAATTTCCTTCCTACAGAATCAGCAATTTTACTGTCTGCATTCTGCACACTCATTTCGGCATATAAGCGACTCCATAAATTTTCGTATGTTGCGAGATAGGCGTTATATAGGTTTTACTATGGCACAAACATGTCTCCATAGAAGTGGTTTTGTGTCATTGCGTTTGTATTGTGAGTTGATGCATAATTATTACGGCTTTTTCTTCGCGCCATTGTTTTCTTATAAAAATTGGCGTTTTGATTATTATTTTTTTCATAAAAGTAATCTTCTCTCTTTCAGGAATAAAAATGCGTACCGAAAATGATATTCACATTCGCCATATTACAGTCTACCACTTTGGGAAAGGTTGGAAGGCGGCAGAATCATTTCGCGATCTTGACGAACTTTTCGGCGAGGGAACAATCAGCAAAAGTGAAGTTGAAAGATGGTTTAAGAGGTTCAAAACGGGAGATACAAATCTTGCAGATGCAGAAGGAATTTCGATGATCAGGCACAGCTTTCCCAAAGTGGTAAAGCATAATATGGCGAATACGAATATGATTTTCGACATTTTTGTTCCTGAAAGAAAGAAAAAGATGCTTTTATGAAAAAATAATAGGCAAAAGGCCAATTTTTGTATAAAAAGTCGTAATAATTAGTCACCAACCTAATATGTTGCTGATTGTTGAGTGTAAAGGGTCATTTTGATATGAAAAATCTAGAATATGAAAAATCTATCATAACTTGTACTGCTACAAGGATGTCGCAAGTGATTGATTCATGTTTTGATTGGTACTTTGTAACCTGTGCAAAACAAGAAAAAAAGTGACCCTTAAAAGTTTGTAAAACAAAGGGACAAGTCGCCAGAGAAATATTGTGCGTTTGGATCGAAATAGATGCGAGTTATTATTGTCGAAATAAAGTCTCTCTTATCAACTTATGCAACCTGTATGTCTCAATTTTAGATTGCTAAACTACTGTACATAAAAATAGACGCCATCCATTATTTGAATAAAAATGATTAGGTATATTTTTTCCAGCTTGAAAGTTATTTTTCATAAAATGTATTTCAAACCACAATTTTCTTCTTAATAACCAATCATCATGTTTATTTTGATTGAAGTATAAATTTATGTGTATAAGGTTATATATGTCAAAAATATAGTATTATTTTTTAATCGTTTCTTAGAAAGTTTAAGTAACAATTTGGAATTTTTTCCTACATTGAATAGTACAACACACGTGTATTTTTTTAATTATTCGCTTATTTAATAAAGACTCAGCTGTTTTCAGAAATCTATATAAAATTGAAATTGTGCTTCAAACTTGCTACAATAATTATTTCACACATTAGCGATTTGGGGTCTAAGGTGCAACAATATTAATCATTGTACATTAAATAGTACAACACACGTGTATTTTTAATTGTTTATTGTACTTATTTAACAAAAACTTTAAACTGTTTTCAGAAATCTATATAGAATGGAAATTGTGCTTCTTTAAACAACAAGTAACTTTTGCTACAATATCTATTTTGTACAATAACGTTTTGGGGTTTAAGCTGCCACAGTATTAAGCCATGGTTTTACATTGCAATTAATTTTATTGCAATCCAAAGTGTATTTGCCGCGTATAAAATGTTTAAATAACAATTTGGAATTTTTTTATACATTGAATAGTACAACACACGCGTATTTTCTTTAATTATTTAGTTATTCAAGAAAAACTTTAAACTGTTATCAGAAATCTATATAGAATGTAAATTGTGCATATTTAAACAACAAGTAACTTATGCTGGAATATCTATTTCACATATTAACGATTTGACGTTTAAGGTGCAACATTATTAACCCATGATTTTACTCTGCAATAAATATTATTGAAATCCAAATAGTATAACACACGTGTATTTTTAATTATTAACTTATTCAACAAAAACTTTAAACTGTTTTCAGAAATCTGCACAGAATGGAAATTATACATCTTTAAACATCAAGTAACTTTTGATACAATAAGTATTTCAAACATTAACGATTTGGGATTTAAGGTGCAACGTTATTAAGCCATGATTTTACTGCAATAAATTTGCTAATAAAATGTATAAACGATTGCAAATTTTTGTCTACATTGAATAATACGACACACGTGTATTTCTTTTAATTATTCACTTATTCAACAAAAACTTTTAAATAACAAGTACCTATTTTACACATTAAGAATTTGGGGTTTAAGGTGCAACATTATTAAGCCATGATTGTACTCTGCAATAAATTTTATTGAAATCCAACATGTATTTGCAGCGAATAAAATGTCTTATTTATCGCACATTATTAGATAATGTTTGCGTGAATAAAAAAATAAAACGACGTCAATTTGCATATAAAGTGCTCGCCAACTAATTTGCGGTTTGTTTTCAATACACTCTACGATATTATGTTTATTACTATCGGTATCAGTATAAATAACATTATTTTTTCGTGTTGTTGTTAAATAATTGCAATATTCAATACATGGAAATGTCAAAACTGCACGCCGCGCGTAATTAATGAAACGAATGAATGAAACAAATTCGTAGAATTTTTTTTCTTTANATCAGTATAAATAACATTACTTTTTCGTGTTGTTGTTAAATAATTGCAATATTCAATACATGGAAATGTCAAAACTGCACGCCGCGCGTAATTAATGAAACGAATGAATGAAACAAATTCATAGAATTTTTTTTCTTTATAGATAAATAATTATACATGCAAGTAATTGCCGCAAAAATACATTGTGGGTTTTGTACAAGGTGACGTTTTAATTAAAAATACATATCGATTTGGAAATATTTATATTTAGCGATAATTTTACTTTGTTTATCAATTAAATTCTGAAACGTTAATTTGCTATTGTTTGCAGGCAATGCATTTAATTCATACAGATTTTAAATTAACAGACTTAGCTACATTATTTATTAAAAACTATTTTGTATGATTTGCTATTACTTTTTAAGGTTAATAAAAAATATAATTATGTAGCAATATGAAGTCGGGAATTTTACATTTTGTAATAAAAACTCTTTATTTCTACCTACTCTAAATTACATATTCTGATGACTAAAATATTGAAAATTGTATATTGTTTTGAAAATAATTTGGTCAAAAGCATGTGACTAATATACAATAGTATTATTATTTTTTGTAATTCTGAGATTTGAATTAGCAATGTTAGCGCAATAGGAAAGTTTGGAAAAAACACAAATTTTTAATGTTTTTCTACCGATGTTAAGGGACACTGAAAACCAAATTACATAATTAAAATCAAGCGTTTTTCCTTCCGAATACATTTAGTTGCTTTCATTTTTTTTTGTTAATAATATAGCTGCTTAAAGTATGTTTTAAAATTTTTTTTGGTTGATTTGTTTTCGATATTCGATAGGGTATACTAGATCAAGGGTTACTAACTTCCTAGATAATAAACATTAACAATTATAAGAACTTATAGACCCAAATCGCCAATTTATGTATGAAGGAAGCACCAAGTCACCAAATTTTATATACCTTACTAAGCGTTTTTTATTATCATCAAGCCAATAACATACTAGTTTCTAAAGTAATGCTTACAATATTCCCAAAAAACAATCCATTTATAGCTTTTTATATTGCCTTGACAATTATGTTCTCGGATTATGTCCTATTATATAGGTCCCATAGGTCCTATGTTGTGCAGTTACCAATTTTATGCAACACAATGTATGGCATAGAGATCATCATAACCATTACAGTGGGTTATTCAAAATTCTGAACATTCATTCTGTACACATTTACGCTAAATCGATTGGTTGACATTTTTGAAAATACTGTCAATTTGCGTAATAGCATATCAGCAATGATTGTAAGATCTTGCGTATTTCGTTAACCATCGATCTGCGTTAATAGGCTCCTCTGTGACTATTGTTTCTAATTATATCCTTTAGATACCCTATTCAGTGTTTCCCAAAGTGTGGTACGCGTACGCCTAGGGGTATTCAAAGGCTTTGAAGGAGGTACACGCTAACCGCATCACTGCAGTATATGTAATTTTATCATAAATGTGCCACCCAAACATTTTTAACGGAAGTTAAAATTAATTAGTTCAACAACTTGGCAATTATCTTAAATAAATAAAATCATACATTTCTTGTCTAAAAATGCTTACGAACTAAATTCTAATATTAAGGAACCAATTTCCCGCAGTTAGAGTTGGTGCTGACTGAAGAAGATTTCGTTAAATAACAGCACTCTTACTTCAATTTCTACTTCTCGTTCTTATTGTTCTTGTAAATTAAATAATATTAATATGCACTTTTTAACGAGGAGCCACGCAGTAGTACGAAAATTATCAAACATGTTGAAAGTTTGGGAAACACTACCCTATATATATACCTAATAAGTATAAAAGGGATAAAATATATAATATAAGATTGCGTTATTATTTTAACAACAAACTAAATTATTTGTTCTTCCATAGAAAATAAAAATGTGGACTTTACTTTTACATTGCGCAAAAATGTTGATAGTTCGTTCACCAACATTTTTATGTAACTGAATATTTTGTTCGCCAAAATTGCGTCTAACCTTTTTTTTTATGAATAATTTAGTAAGAAACGCAAATCATTTCGCCTGATCTAATATTAATTATATTTTAAATGTTGCAATTTTATTTTACAAATATAAAACAAGCGTGAATAATTTCGGTTTTCGTCGTACAATTTGCTTAATTATTTGGTTGCGTTTTGGATTTGCGAAAAGTATTTTGTGTAAAATTGAACAGAATTAAATTATTTCTGCCAATTTTGTAATAATAATAATAATAATAACAACAATTCATATTGTGTGAATTTGCAGCTTTTATAATGTTATTTTTATGGTTATATTATTATGTAGAATAAATTATTAAATAATTATGATAATTTCCTAAAATTTTTTGATCAAGGTAACAACTTTTGCCTTTTTTGCGTTCATATATTTTGCTGTCGAATGTTAATGACATTTTTGTTTGCTTACTCACTTAGCGTAGAATTATGTTTTAAATAATTAGATTATTTAATACGCATTTGTTTATTAATGTAATTTTCGTCAATATAATTCTTAATATTTGGTTTTGTGATACTCAAATATGATAGTACACTTCAACATGAAACTAATTATTCAAAAAAAAGAATTAATTTTAAAATTTAACAATAAAAAATTTCAGAATGATGTGAAGTATAATATCTTTTGCTAGATAATGTGTATGTATGCATAATTAAAGCATTTTTTGAAATTAATTATTATGAAGTGAGTAGTAGGGCGGCACATTAAAAATGTTGGGCTATAGATAAACAGAACTATTCTATATTCCGTGGTTGTACCAAAACACTTTTACTTATTATAGTCCGCTGTAAAATTCATGCTAATTGTGGCAGTCTTCTTAGACGATTTGTACATTCAAAATGTTCATTTACCTCTATCCAAATGTTTATAATACCTAATTCGCCAGTAAAAGCTACAGTTAACTATATGAACTACAAGTGCCATAGATTTATTTTCACTGCTATCTTACTTATAAACTTTAATGCAAAAATGTCCTAGCCTAGGGCTTCTTTCATTCTAAATCCAGCACTTCTGTTTCCAAGAAGTTTGACAAACTTTAATTAACATTCTATACTAAACTAAAACGTTTTTACTACTAAAGGTTTTATTATGTTAACGTCGGTTTGTTGTTATTGCTGCAAATTAAAAAAAAACTATTTTATCTAGTCCAAAAAAATAAACCTAAAAAAGGTTCAAATTCTGCAAAAAATCAATTCTGCTAGTTTATATCTTTTGTCTTAATTATACTCTGGAATCTCGGTTAAATTTCAACGTTTATCTTTCGTTTTGTTTCTGGGAAATTTCTATACTTTGCAAATATCTGAAAATTTATCTTTTTCTCTAAGAAAAAAAAAAATGTAGTGAATTACATTTCGATATTTAGTAGCCATATTTATACATCAGTATTAAGGGTTGGTCTGGAAAGTAAATGTCAGTGATTTTATTTTGTAAAGCGACTATACATCCTAGGGTGATTTGACCGACTGAAATTGGTAATGGGGGTGAATCAAGAACACTGCGAGTAGTCGGAGATCCTACCGATCCTAAACATTAACTTTTTCCTGACGCTCTTTTTTGCTTCCTGGAGTCATTCACTTATTTTTCATTTACAAATGCTTTGGTTAAAACTTGAAATTTCTTTGTTATAACACTTTACTAAAAATATTTCAAATTTGTTTTAGCGAATCGTTTAATTTGATTTTAAGGAAAGTAGTGGCATTTCAATTATAGGTATACGTATTTATTGAATAATTTTATTCAAGTGTAAAAATTGCTAAAAATCATTATTAGAAAAAAATTATAATGATTTTACATTATATTAGCTATTTTATTTTTATTCTTACGTTATACCTAAATAAATATACCTATAAATCTTTACTGACGACCAAGCCAATATAAATAACAGATGAGAATAAACAAATCATAATTAAATAGTTATACAATTTAAAATAAAATTAATTAAATAAGAAGATAAAAGTATGAATAACAAGATATGAAGCTGATAATACAATACAAACTTAGGATGTAGACAGGAAATTTGAATTTAAATAAGACGGGTGTTATATTTAAATTTGAGCTGATGTAATATATTGTAATTTAGCAAAGATTATTTTATATATTTCCTCATCTTTATACATCACTTGTCAAATTGAATTCCGGAATTTACGTTGTTTTTCTGCATGTCCCAATTGTCGCATCCCAACTCTCCCTTCCCCAATACACATAAAAAACATTGCGTTCAATTAATTTTGCAATCACGCAAATCAGCCGAGCATAAAACGCGCTCGTTTTCATTCCCATTAAAATGACAAATTATTTATTTATATAACAATTATTTCTTACGTTTTGAATAAAAAAAACACACACAATTTCTGGGAATTTTTGTTGTGCGCTATACAAAAATTGCGCAATCGACATCGTCGTCGTTCACCGCTCGCTCACATTGCAAGTGCGAAAATATTAGTAGCAGCAAAAATACACGCAATTTATTAATTATTACTAATAGGCAAATTGCCGAAAAAAAGGTGTTTGTGTGTAATTAGACACCGCTAATTAATTAACGAAAAATATTTCGCGCTCACCTTGGAACTTTTTTGTTTCGCAGTCGCTTCAATGTCGTTCTCGCGTGGGGCGAATGGGCAAGTACACCACTGCGCATATATATTGGTTTTATCAAAAAATCAATTTACATTCGCGAAATTCTAGTTTGGCTATTCGCGCTTGCATATTAATTGCGTAACAATTTGGAAACGCAAAAGCGGGCTCGGCGAAATAAAGTTTTTTTTTGCAAATGTTTGCAATTATTTTCTATAGATAGTATTTATCTATGAATGGAAGTTATGTTTATGAATGGCTATGTACATTTATTTAAATTTAATAAATTTTCATAATTTTGACATTTGTGGAACAAAAACATTTGTGCTAAAAATAATTATTACTTTTCTATAGTACTTTTTTATAAATTAGCATTATGCATAACGGAAAACTAGAAAAATAAACTAGTTTTAATTTTAATGAAAATAATAAAATGCTAAAAATTTATGTTGCATTTAAGTAAGTAGCAATTTGTCAAAATTTTAATATCCTAGGACTATTCAACGCGGAGTAGTAAATGACGTAGGTAATGATTAGACAGATGTTGGAAGATAAGAATTTTTTTCGACTTGATCTTCTGACTTTAACAAAAATAAAACAAATATTGGTAATAAGTTAATCAGTGGCAACAAATTTTCACATGCTTTACTAAGAAAAGTGGTCATTTATTACCTATTTTTGAGTTTCATCAAGAAAAAATGTCCACAATCGAATGCAAATATTATCTTTTAACCAAATTTAGAAATTATGTAAGCCTTTTTATTGACTATTGTAAATATCTAAATTTTGAAATCAGGAAATCAAAATTTATGTACAATTCTCGTAAAACTATTTTTAAATCTAATAAAAATAGTCAAAATGAAAGTTACGGTTTTCAGTACATAAATTTATTAGATTTTGAGCCAATGTTTTAGAGTTTAATTTTTGAGTTTTGTGTCTTTTGTTAGTCACCGAGTTGAATTGGTCATCAGAGAGTACTGGTATTTTAAATAAGTCCCATTCATACCTTACATTTATATGTATAGTAAAATGTCTCATTTTTTAAATCAAAAATTCACAAATTTCGTTAAAAATATTAAACATTAATTTTGAATTTTAAGAGAGGTAGAAGATTTCTGGGCAAATTTATTAAAACTATGAAGTTATGCATGTGGTAGAAAACTTCTTGGATTCAAAAATTTCATTATATCATTATTTCTCATTCAATTTTTGGTCAGTTTAGAATGGATATCGTTTCTTCCTAAATTTTCATCAATTAATTCATTGTATTATTAATTATTTTATATACGTACAGCGTTTTTAAACACATTCTTGTGTTTTAATTGTTGTTTCTTCTTCAAAAATCTAATTTCACGTATAGTTACGGTGACAATGCACTCTTTATTTTTAAATGACAGTCTTCTATTTCACATCCTTGTATTTTATTTCTTTATTTATTTTCCAAAATGGTTATTTTGTCTTTTATTTTCTACCATATATGACGGTATAGTTATGTTTGTATTATGACGCTCAGACACCTTCAAACCACCCAACATTCAAAATGTGATATACGTGTCTCAATGTTTAAAAGCTATTAACATAATTTTTAAAAAGATTTTTATTTAATATTGGTGACAACAATTTTAAACATATTTACTTCATATTCAATATATTTATTAAAGTATTCCGCGGATAAATACCATTAAATAAAGTAGTCTTGAGTTTCGTTTTGGTAAATTTTAGGTTGCCCTATATTTTTTATATAGTTCGACTACTATTTTTTAATTTCACCACTCAATAATCAGTTGCCAGCTATGGCCACTTAATTGTGGACGCGCGCGTACAACCTTTAACACATTTCGCCTGCCTTCTGTGCGAAATCAATAATTTTAATGAATTACCCAATGCCACGCTGCGAGCGAACTCTCTGCAAGCAACCTAAATGATTCGAAATTTCTTAATGTTGAAGCAAAGCGCAAAAAACGCACACATTTACAAACACATAACCTATGCGAATCGATAAATTGCACAATGGCCATCGATCGAATT
>JARJDW010016908.1:0-22859 GCA_030264715.1 Adinopsis sp. GC000173 | reverse complement strand
TATGATTTGATACCTGAACCTGGCGAATGCACCAATTTTTAATATTGGTAACCACACAAAATTTGTAATATGTAATTAACAAATAGAAAACAGTAATTGTTTATAATTATATAGATATACATAGAACTGTATAAACATTATAAGTAAATAGTTTGTTAATTAATCTTTTCGATGTTTAATTAACCTAGAACTGCATTTTTGCACATTTGATTTACATATACAGGGTGGTTCATTTAACTTGAGAAAGGCGAATAACTTTGAAACAGTGCATTTTGAGAGAAAATGTTTCGAATAAAAGTTGTTTAAAATGAAGGGGGAAATCCAAAGGTACTTATCATTTTTGCCCATGATCATAGCTATATGGTTATTTTGATATCAACTTTGTTTTCTCAAGTCCCAATCTACGTAAGAAATGGGGGCAACTTTTATTAAAATTGTTTTTTAATCCGATTTCAATTTTGGAAGATATTTATCAAAATAAAAATTCAAAACCCATTTTGGTCAGGCGAATAACGGAGAAACGGCCCATTTTAGGAGAAAATGTTTCCAATAAAGTTGTTTAAGATAAAAAGGGGAATTTAATGATACTAATCCCATTTTGGTCCTATGACCAAAAAAACTGTTTTAATAAAAGTTGTCCCATTTTTACGTAGATTGGGACTCTGAACAAAAAAATGGGGGTTTCCATTTGAAAACATAAAGTTGATCTCAAAATAACCATGAAACGGCGATTACGGCCAAAACTGATTAGTTCCATTAAATTTCCCCCTTCATTTTAGCTAACTTTTATTTGAAACATTTTCTCCTAAAATGCACTGTTTCAAAGTTATTCGCCTGTCTCAAGTTAAATGGGCCACCCTGTATCTTTAATAGTTTTCGCTTAAATTAGGTAAACTGTTACAATATAGTCTTGACTTAATTAATATAATTAATTGCATCGACCAATCGTTTTAGTTAGATAGATCTATCTAATGTTTGACGATGAAGAAGACATTCTCTTTGATATGTATCCATGTCTTAGTTCAAACCTCAAAGTGCTTTCTCTAAACGTTAATATTGTATGCAAGCCTGTTTATACCAGGAACCACCCTTGAGCTATTAGGTTTTCATCATAATCTATTAGATGAATTGCATAAAACGCATTTTAGTTAATGATATGATAAATAATTAATGCGACCACACTTTGCGACTAATTTAATTAAATGCATAATTAATTATTAATAATAGCTGAAAATATTTTATTAAATAAGTATATGGCGCAACAATGCAAATGACTGTATATAAACTAGCATCCCTTCAATTTAAAAAACAATTTGCAGAGCTGAGAATGAAAATAAAAAGGACCGAACATATGGCAAAAGCAACATATTGTTACAAAAGTTTACATAAATACATTATTTAAAGTGTAACAAAAAATTTAATTTTTGCATATACACATACATACACACGCATATACTATACATGAATATGTTTAAAATAAGTTTCAAGTGGATTTCTTTTGTGTCGTGGAAATTGAACGAAAAAACAAAATTCTGCTTCAAGCTGAAAACAATTGCATTGTATTGTAACATAATAACAAACGTTTATATTAATTACAACTTACATTGTACCGTATTAAAAGACCAAATCAAGTAAATATGATTATTAATCATTCTACAATCGCAAGCAATAAATTCAAAAATAAAAAGTATATGACTTATTAACTAACTAATCAAAAGTATTTTATGGCCCTTATTTGCCAAATAATAATTCATTATAAATGTTAGAAATATAAATCACTTGATTGGTTTACAAATTATTTAATTGAGTACAATTAGCTTACACGTTTTGATACGACAAGGTTTTCAAAAAAAGGATCAAACAAAGGGAAACGATCAACATGTTCATTAGTTGAATTCCTGTATTTAATGCTTTTTTAATTTCTGGACCTTCCTAAAAATTTAAACGTTTTCCTTTGCCAATAAAGTGTAAAAGTGTTCTAAATAAAAATAATGTTTGTTTCTTACTCTAGTATTAGCTCTGATGATGATATGTGTCTTGACGTAACACATAACCTAATTATATTCAATTAAATAATTTGTAAAACAATCAAGTATTTTATATTTCTAATATTGAAACTGATTAATCGTTTCCTAGCTCTTTTTATATATAAATTGCAGGCATTAATAATTTGATCATTACCTATATTATATCCGAGAAATTTAAGATAAAACTGAATGATAAAATTAGATCGCTCAGAATTAATAAAGCACCGTCCTTATGAAAATATATCTACCGTAATTTATCTACTCTCCGAATCATTGTTTTGAAACGAGATATGTATTTACCAAAATCTGAAAATACTGTATTATATAAAAGTTATTGACTTTTTTATATTAATGTATTAGTAGAACATTTATTTTGTAAATAGACTATCATTTAGCAAAAAATGGTAATGGTAGAGTAAATTATTGCATTTTTTTTCAAATAAATAGGCGTAACCGATAGATTCTGTTATATTATAATCATAAAAGTATATTTATTAATATTCGATTGAAATAATTCTCCAATTTGCTCGTTTCGTAGAAATTCCACTCATTTTTATCAATTAGAATATTTAAAATTACTGGTTATACAACTCTAGGGATTATATTAGAATTAATGTCAATATAGTCAAAAAACAGATACAATGTTTTTGTCCCTACATCTCTGATAAATAAATGACTTCTAATTTCACATTAATTTTTGTGTATCAAAATCATTTACTTCTTCAAGTTTTGTGTATTTCATTTACTTCTTTATACCCATTGAAAATTTTGCAGCTTATTTATCCGGCTATGTTGTAATATGTACTAGGAACTTTTGTTATATGAAACTGACATAAGCGAAGCAAATTAACCATAACTATAAAAATAAAAACTTAATTTGAACTTTCAAAATAGACGCCTAATTTATATATACATCTACAAAAAATTTATTAGTGTTATGCAAAAATTGAATTTTTTGGTATAATTTTACCTTCAGCTCATTCATATAGCCAAATTATTTTAAAATATTTAAACAAATTACTGCATTAAAATGTTTTAATGATTAAAAAGTTTATTTGAAAAATGTTTATAATTCAACAGAATTGTCACTCAATCTTTTATATATTAAATGATAATTTTTTTCTCTTTGTTTCAGTTGAAGTTAGATATGAAGCGGAATTCAAATTAATTAACGTTCCAAGTTTGAAAACAACGCAACAGAAGTTTTATGTAGAAAATCATGTAAGTTGTAATCGTACTACTCTTATTTTTTTCCTTTCTCCTTCCCTCTCTTTCTCTTTCTCGTTTTACCCAAAAGGTTTAAATGCATTAATTGGTTTGTAAAAGTTAACTGTGCACTTTAATTTACTTGAATTAAGTTCTATATTAATTTTTCACTTAGAGTAATAACTTATATAATTAGAAAGCAATTGCATTACATTCTCTCTGGCAAAACAAATACTAAACCACTCAAATTTTAGTTAAAACTTTTAGTAAAACTTACGAAAACTCACTAAAACTTTACTTCCAGACAAGACTTACAGAATTCTCTACAATAATAATATTGTATGATAAAAAAAATAATTACGAATTACATTTTCATGTAGGTATGTACACGTACAGTGAGATAAGCGCTGTATACATTTATTTCACATGTCCAAAATTATACGGTAAAAACATAAAAGGAAAAGGGGATTGATAGACAAGAGAAACAAAGAATTTCTTTTTGGTAAGCGAAGGAAAAAGTAGATTGATGTAATGTGCGATAGAATCCAGTTCATCATACCTTTCAACTGCCAATAACATTAAGATTCTAATTATAAACCCTGTAATTATTTCTTAGTGAAATATGTATTTGTGAAAATCATATTATAAAGAACGTGTACCAAATTCATCACATCTACTTTATATATAGATACATCTAAAATAAGCGTAAATAATCATCATTTGACATATGTTTAAAAAAAAAAAAACTTTGATGAATGAACAACTCGATCTTTGTGATCCTAAAGTACTAAACATTTTATCATTTTGGATTGTATTGTCTTTGTTACTAATAACTGTTAATAACGATAAATCATTTAAAGAAAAATTAAATATAATGTTTTCCTACTAGCAATGAAAAGAAAGGCTTTAAAATATTGTAGTATTTAATTTTTTTTTATTTGATAATTATATTATTTGTTATTTCTTTATCGTGGATAGTAGAGTATCTAGTTTAATTTTTATAAATTACACCAAAGCAAAACGCAAGAAAATGCTTAATAACTTTGTCGTAGTCGAAGTATAAACACTTGATTTATTTGCGAATTTAACTTCTTTATTTTATATATTTAATGCTTGGTTTGCCCAATACTAATTTGTCGTAGTATATACTTATTATGCCATTAATTTTTGTTTATTTTGTCATAAACATCTGGTATAAATTTAATTTAAAACATTAAACAACGTTTTATTTTCGCCGTGGTGAATGTGCAACAAAAATCGCTTTTTGCACATTCATTCATATTATTTTAATTCTATTCAAAATTCATTACGCGAAAATAAATTTAATCTTACCATGGCATAGACAACAATGATAAATTACTTACACGTACATAAATATAGTGATAATTTAGAAATGATTAGAGAATTACGTAAATTATGATAAACAATGTATGAATGAGTTATAAATAGAATGAAACCGTGGTGATTTATAGGCCAATTATTAAGGCTATAAAAACATCATTGCTTTTGTTGATTACGCAATTGATGCAAGAATTATTTGTTGTTTATTGTTTCTACATTCGCGTTCGCAATCAAATAAAAATATGTGAAACAAAAATTGATTTCGAGCCGTGCACTAATTCAATCGAATATTGCATTTTTTAATTGATACTTAAAAAAGTTCGTGTCGTTGTGAAAGTAAAACTGCTTCAATCAGTGCAATCAATTGGTAGAAATACGTAATATGTATGCGCTGCTTTGCCTATAAAGCTTAATGAAACGAATTTTTCTTTCAAGTTTCGAGTAATTTATGATGTTAGTAATTAACTTTTGTGTGTATGTGGATGTGTGCGTGTATGTGATGTAAGTGGAGGATAATAAAATATATTTTAACATGGTAACAATTCAACAATAAGCTAACATAAGGAAGAGTTATTCTTGGATAAGGAAATGTTTAAACAACATAAGCACGTACAAACTATAAAGTATAGGAGCAGAATCCCAGTTGGGTCGAGTAATTAACGAGGTCGCATACCAAAGGAGCACATAGGGAGCGATCAACATTTGTGGTCATTGCTAAACACGAGAGAATACCATCCCTGTTACCAGTGCGTTCTATTTCGATAGTTTCAAATTATAAATCTGATTATATCATCCCCTTTTATTCTATTAACAACTGTATTTAACAAAATCACATAGTGATAATTAATCCTCCCCCCAACACTCGCGCGTTCACTTTTACATTTCTAAACGCGATCACTTTTGATTATTTATAAATTAAGAAAAATGCAGCAGGTGATAATTTAGACGTTTTAATGGCGTTTGCAATTAAAATATAATTAGTGGATATTCGGTTTTTCTAAGTATTTAATTTAATTTAAAATGTAGGAACCTATTAACTTTTATTAAAGGCAATAAATTATATAAAATATGTTCGCAGCGAAATTATTTTTGGATTATAATAGCAGTAAAAATTTTACAAACTATTGGCAATGTTTCAATTTGTTTTTAGCTTTCTTTTAAGTAAGTAACTCTAACGGTTTATCTCTATCACATAATATATGGTTTCTACACCATTTTTTTCTTATAAATGATTTTTAAAGATTTTTCGTTCTACTTCCATTTATTTTATATTACCAAACTTGGCATTGTATAATAAATTCGTATGTAACATAATTTCTTCGAATAACAAGGAAAACATTACTAAATAAATGTTAGTATTTTCTGATTAATATTTAATATGACAATTAAAAACATATGTATTCTAAATTACTTACATTTGTTGTTAAGATATGTAGGGGACGTAGGGGGCTTCTCCCTACACCTAAGTAAGCAAGTCAATTAGAAGGTTAGCAACACGTTACTCACTGTTCATCTGGAGTCAAGTGACCCATGAAAAATAAACAACGCTTTTTGGGTGATATTTAAAAGACATCTGTTTAATATTGTATTTCATATTTTTCTACTTCGTTGTTGGTTAAATAAACTTAATTAATATTTTAGTAATAGTTATATTTGTAGTCGCAAAATCTACACGTAAAAATTCATAAGGTTTCTTAAGAGACGGCTCTAGCTGCATTTGACCTAGTCTCATTATATGTTTCTGATATTTAAGTTTGATAATAAATTCCAGCATTAATATAACACTTACAATTGCCCATAGCAATGTACTAAATTTAAAATTGAGTTTAACTTATTGTTCGAATTGATTATAAACTTCAAACCTATGCAATTTTATTTGACTAACGTTATGACTAAAAAAATGAAGTGATCATTAGTGTTAATTTCTTAGAGCTTCTTGTATTTAAAAACATTTTATCATTATTTACCACTATCGCTAGAAACCTGCCCGAAAGGGCGTACAACAATGCACAAAGAGTTTCATCGCATTCGATGGATTCGGCCTGTCATTTTTGAGATATTTTTACGCAACACTGATTTTCTGGGTTAAATCCAATTCCTTTAAAATAAATAGGGTTAATTTTCGATATGTTATTTTCTTCCAAAAATCGTACTATTTTTATCTATGATTACATTACTTAATAATTAGTGTTATTTTACATTTTATTCATATTTACAAACAATATTATTTGTACTACTACTTGCTAATACCTCAGAAACCTTCAAAGATGCACACAACAATACATAAGTTTACATCATAGGCGAGAATAGAGAACAAACAAATTTTCCACCTTCGTCCTTCCTTTTAAATACTTGATTTGAATGAAATTAACGAATAATAATTTATTTTCAGCTTACGAAGATCATGAAGGAGGTATTTCCGACAATGGAAGACATTCAGCTCGATCAATTTGAGTAAGTTTTAAGCGAAAAGACAATCGTAAGATCAGAAAGTGATATATTTTCGTTTTATCTTTCATGCTAGGTCACTCCCAACTCATATAGAATTGTCACTCGTAATGACAGGATATAAACGAGATGAACGTCGTTTTAAATCAGTGATGGGTAAATGGAGTGACCGTGGGCACATCGGTAACTTAACACTTGCACCGCACTCATCCATCGGCACAACTCAGCACGAATACACAATTCAGGTAGGTGGTAACTAGCGTATAGTAAGCAACTTTATCTTTCCACAGTAAACTTTTTATCGCTCTTTTCTCTCTTCTTTTCGCGAAGAAAGCAAAGCTTAGGACAAAGTTATATCATATTTGTGTATACTTTTTTATATAAATTGTTGCTAGTCGGACAAGTTGACATTCATGCGCTGATAAAAAATGATTTATGTGATAGAATGTTGAAAATGCTATAAATATTCTTAAAAGTTAGTGTAGTGAATAATTTGTAATCAATTACTACTTCTTCTAAAATAAATCAAAAACCTTGAGGTTGAATTATATATAGCTGTACACACTTGTGTTAAATTGCTCTTTTAAAATCTACAAGTCAACTGTTTTATATTAATTTGTAATTTTATTTGCAATAATTTTGGTACATTTTTTAATATAAATATAATTTTTGCATTTCTTTCACATTCCGTAACAAGCTATCACATACTTAAATAGAGTAAAATCAAAAACACTGAAAAGGATATGAAATAAAAAATCGTAATTATAATTTTCTTTTAAATAATTAACTACTCAGTGACGTTCAATTCTTTATTCTTATAAAAATTCTATTTATATCTAGGTACTTACATAAAATATAAATTTATTAATATTAACATTTAATTATTTCTAGGCATTACGATACATTTATTGGTTTTGATTTGTGAAGAGATATTACCCCTAGCGATTCTAACTTTATGAAACGCATTAGAAAGTTTTTATAAATATTATTAAAATGTTGTGTAGCTGTATGCAAAGTGTTAGTACTTATAGCGAAAATTTGAATAACAAACAGATTATTAGATGCCATAATATTAAAATTTTAAAGAAAATGATAAAGTTACTTGTTGTTGGATTAAAGGTAGGTAAAACATAAAGCAATGCAAAGAAATACTTTTTAAATCTATCTAGTGAATATTTGTATAGAAACGCGATAGTTGATTTAATTTATTTCTAGCACGATTGGAAACAATTCCAAAATCTATATATTCAAATTTCTAACACGTTATAAATTAGCTGAAAATACTAGGATGATAAATTTCATACATAAATTTAATTTAGAGAGAGCAACCTTCATATATCATCGGCTTGAAAAAGTATCTCTAATTATTTTCTCTCCGGATATATGTTAAAAACTTGTGTACATATATACATATATTTATTGCTACAAATGATTTGTCACTTACTAATATTTGTTTTTTATGCATTCTATATATCGGAAATGGAGTTTCCATCGCAAATGCCTTTGAGAGATTTAACCACACTTTTAATTAAAATTAGAGAATGCAGGTGCTTAATTAAATATTTGATTTACATCTTGTATTTTAATTTAACGTGAATTAATTAGAAGCAAACAGTCACTGTATATTATTGATAATAAGTAAATTATTAAAAAAAACTAATATTTGATTATATCTGCAGCATCTTAGGACGTATTTCGCAAAATCAAAAATTAGCAATTAAATAATTTGTGTACTTGCATATTTATTTTAATATAACATGTAAAAATAATTAATAAATTAAAAATTGTTTAATCGTAAATTTTATTACCTAATAGGCCAATAAAATGTTAAATGTCATAATAGTTATTTATGTATCGAGGCGATAAGTTGGTACTTTAATGCCGAGTATGAAGATTCATGATGCATGAACATGTGAGGCATTAAAGTACCTTTAATGCTGAGGTGCATATTAGATTTTTTCGGAAATCGATATTTATAATATTTATTTACTTGCTACATGTATGTTCAACGTTCAATAGAATATATCGACGAATCAGAACACGAAATACTATCACGTGATATTTTTTTAATGCCTAGACATTAAAGTAATATATTATATGCCGATTTCCGAAAAAATATATTTTGTACCTACCCTTTGTGCATATTTTTTATGACTACATTTTGTTTTATTGACTGGTTTATTCATCGCAATGATTCAATTAAAATATGTTTTACAGCAATCAAAAAAATTAAATCTTTAATTCATAGTTTTATCATTTTTGATAGATATTCATTTTAGTTAAATGTGAGCTTTTAACATTTATTTATGAAAATTTGTAATAAAACACGTTTATATTGAGTTAAAATGTTTTTTGCAAACATCCTCTTTGATTTTACTCTATTAATGCAAAGTGTATGGAAAACAATTATCTACCATTAAATTACACGTCACCTTCTATTACCTCTCATTTAACAATCACTATAGTGAAATAAGTTCATTATGTATTATAGTTAACATAATACAAAGTATAACTTAATATCTGACATCAATTTAAAGTTTATTACAGTTTATTTTAATATTCTGCTTTGCGACAGAATTTTCATCTTTTTCGTCTGTATGGTTGTGTTTAAATTAGTGTAGTTAGAAACTGTTTAAATAATTTGTTTTACATTGTATATATTTTTTAAATTATTACTAGGTTAGACTAGTTTTTATCATTTTCATATCAGTATTATTAAGCACATACTTACATAACAAACTGTAAAAGAAGGTAAACATGCAAAAATAAATTTTGTTTTTAATTAGTTTTTCAAATAAAATATAGAGCAATAACCATCATATTTACAGTTGTAAACACGAAACCTATAAAATTCAAACACGACCGAATATTAGCATTAAAATACTTAAATATTTTTAGACAAATTTACAAATTTTGGTATTTGCAATAAAATGAATTTGTGTCATTTTTATCAGTGTCCAAGGAAGCAATTAATAACTCGACTTTAATACGTAATAGGTTTTTGAGCCAATTTAAGTTATAAATGAATTAAGATAACAGATTTACAACCTTATTTAAAATATAAGTAGAATGTCGAATTGAGAAAGGTTTTTCTTTATTGTAGAATATATCAATTCAGCCATCAGGATTAATACATGCGGGTGAGGATTTTATCCTGTCTTGTTCAACGCGAGGATCTTCAGCGTCCTTCCGTTGGTTCAAGGATGGACTCTTTGTCAATGTCACATCGCCAACCAGGCAAGTAATAAAGACCCCCACACGCATGCTAATACTCTGAACAAGACGTCTGTGAACTTTATTTATTATTCCTCGTTTTACTTTTATACTTGCCCATTTTTATTCCATCGTCTAGTTTTTCTTCTTGTAACTCCACACTGAATTGATTATTGCTATTAGGTAGGTATATTGTATAGTCTAGACGCGAAAAAAATTGCTAAATAAAGTTACAATAAAATGTAATTATAACTTATAATCTTACAATAATAGATTTAGATATCAAGAATGATACTCTATTTTTGATGATGAATGCAAAGACATTTAAGCGGAAATCTGATCATCGCCACTAAACAAGTTTCATATAATGGATATAAATTTTAATTGATTTTTAAATCTTTTTTAAAGCATTTTATACATTTTTATTTCCTTCCCTAACACATTCCAGAACTACATGAATGAAGAAGATACCAATAATCAACTTGCAATTACTTAGACCTGAGAACAACCATTAAACATAAATTACAGTATTCCAATTGCAATTAAATAGAGTAAAATTAATATCTCTCGTAAAAGTTGATTTTATATATGCATTCAACAATATATTTAAAGTTGCTAAAACCACGACAACAGCTAATTAATCATACGAATGCACACTATAAAACTTACTTATTTTGTCTTTTTATTAATTTGTTATATTTGAGATATCAATAATAGGTACATATACATAAATATATCGTAATAGTCATAAAACGGCTTCAGTATAAGCACACAAAATTAAAAAAAAGTGATCTATGAACACTATCAATGACATTAGGAAACCCTACTCTATGACTGAGTATTAATATAAGAAACATTGTATCCCAATTCAGCTAAACACTGAAAATAGAACTGAAACAAAAACAAATAATACGAATATTAGCAATTTACTTAATATCAGAGAGTGTCATCCAGCAAAACTGTACTTTATCGAATATATCATCAATCATTTGACGCATTTCAACCTACGGCCATCGTCAGGTCAAATCAAAATTGTTCTGATTTTCAAAAGAGATATTTCGTAATCCTATTAAACCAGTATAAATATATTAACTAACCATAATTTTATGGATCACATATTTTAGTAAATCTAGTTAGTAATAAAAATTCTACGAAAAGATCATTTTTTTATTTCTAGTAATTAACAAATTATTACCATCCATTAGTATTTGCATTTACAAAATAGAGAAATTAAAAAGCAATTTTAATGAATTTTCTTTTATGGATAACTAAATTTTAAAAAAGAAATTTCGTAATACTATCATACCATTATAAATATATTAACATAATTTTATGGATCACGTATTTTAATAAATCTTAAAAATTTTACGAAAAGAACATCTTTATTATATTTCCACCAATTCACAAATTATTACCATCCATTAGCATTTGCATTTACATTTTTACAGACAAAATAGATTTGGAAAGTAAATAGAAAAATTAATAACAATTTTATGAATGTTCTTTTATGGATAAAAGAGTTTTAAAGAAAATATTTGGTAATTCTATCAAACCATTATAAATATAATAATTAATCATATTAACATAATTTAATAAATCATATATTTTAATGAATGTAGATACTTTTAAAAATTGTACGAAAAGAACATCTTTTAATTTTGTAGCAATTAACAAATTATTAGCATCAATTAACATTTGCATTTACATTTTTACAGACAAAATAGATTTGCAAAGAAAATAGAGAAATTAAAAACAATATAATTTTATGAATTTTCTTTTATGGATAATCGAGTTTAATTATGCGCATCTTTTAATTTCATTATATTATTTTACATTTATATTGTTTCGTTTTATTAATTTTATTTGTCTTGATTCAACGCGATGTTGTGTTGCAGTATACCGTTCCAAAAACACATTTGCGCGCGCCAAGTTTCTATCTTTTTAAATACTCCTTAAATGTTTTCATCATCATCATCATTATCAGCATCGCGTTTGAGCGCGCTTTTTTATATTGATTTCTCATTATCGGTGGATGTCTTCTTTTAATTGCCTCTTAACACTATTATAGACAAGTGTTTGTTGTGCGATATAATAAAAAAACGTGTCGCAACACATTTTCTCATATAACACGTCGATTATATCGTTACCACCCGCGCGTTCCTACTTTTTCCCTTCTCACTTTTCGTTTATCTTTGAGTGTTTGTCTTATTTTATTTGTTGTGAAATAAAGTAAATAGGGTGGTGTATTTTTCGTACAGCAGCAGCATGTATATGCTTCGAGTTTACAAAATCGCTACACACATTTTACTATTTATTAATTTTTTCATTGCTGTATTTTTTCATAAAAGACACACTGCGTTTCACATTGTAAACACAAATAAGTAATTTGTTGTGAACTAAGATAGACGACTCGTTCATTTAAAAATGATTTCCTTAGGCAATATCACCATATCTATTTTATTCTCAACAAAAATGTCGTAATTATTATTATTATTATTCCTGCGTATTACATATAAGTATCACGTGTTTTCGCCTTTCTTATTTTGTTCACTAGGGTATCATAAATTCCATTACGTATTTAATTATATGCTTACATGACTTTATGTATTATTTTTCTTCATTTAGAATTTGATTGGTGTTTATTAGGAGTAGTATTTGTTTACATTTTATGAAATTCAATTTTCATGGTTTAATCTTTGATCCTTAAATATTAATTAAATAATTCTTTACTTTTCTGGCTAAGATTTAATATAAATGCATGATACTTATGAAATTTCTCTCACTTCGTTGTAAAGCTAGATTTGTTATGCAACGCTATTCATGTTTTGTAGGTTAGAAAATAAACTAATGTAACAACTCATTTTAAGAGATAACAAAAGCATGCCTACTTACATAACTTATATTAAATATTTAGTGCAACAAAAATACTTTAGAGAAAACTACTAGGTTTTGACATTGCACCACATATTTAACAAATTATTATTTAAAATGTGTTAAAATAATACAACAATATTTGGTTTTCTATTATCTGCTTTATCTCTATTTTCATAACCGTTTCAAATTCGAAATTTAGATTTTTATACCCCACTTTGTACAATTACATTGTATTTTATTAGACCTCTTATCATCGTGAAACACTTTCAAGTAGTTATTATATCTATCACAATTTGCGTTGTTGACAACCCCTATCATAACTGTATATAAACACCACTGCTAAATATGTAATGAATTTTCCCACACCAATATTTTAGAGAATAGTTTATTTATAAAGCGTTGTTTTCAGTTGTTTATGTTAACGCATACAACGAATTCACTATAAAAATAATAAAAATAAATTACGAGTAAACATAAATATGCAATATTTTAAAAAAGAAAATTATTTATTATATTATTCGTAGAGTGGTTTCAAGCAAAGCCATCGTAGTTTTATTATTTTAAATCCTAAAAATCAAACTCATAAAAATAAATAATATAAAATAAAATAAAAGGTTCATAACTAAAAGTAGTATCAAAAATAAGAGTAATATACTCGATATTAATGTTTGAATTTCTCAGCAAATTAGTGCGCATAGTTTAAACTAAAAATCGTAATTTATAGTTACACGCTACAATAGATGTTGCACTCGTTTATGAATGTTAATTAAAATTTAAGTAATAAGAAATTTATCGGTATGGCTATAAATTACGGCGAGAGAGGACAACAATACAAACGGTTATTTTGTTCAACAAACACACGTACATGACAGAAACAAATTACACATGTATTTGCCATTGACTAATTTGAAAGGAGCGAAAACATCTATTTATAATTTTTTTCCAAAACAGAAACGAATGCTAAATAAATTGAGTGTTAATTTATAGCTTACTTAATTTACTTGTATAATAAATTATCGCTTTGATCAATTTTACAACAAAATACTTTAAAGCAGCAGCACACATTCGTCAATTTCGATATAATTCAAGTGTAATCTGACTTGATTGAAGAGTCTGTTTTTGTAATTCAATTTTCTCCGCTATTATCATTTCATAATATTTCAAACCAATATAATTTTATCAATTTTTCCAACGAGTTTGGGTATTTATTTATTTATTGAAAAAAAAAAACAATGCGTTCTTATATAGATAGCACAAAAATATAATAGCTATTTTTTTAAATTGATTTAATTTTGTTGAATAAGTAACATCATTTGCCACGTGAATTCTCCCCAATAATTTTATCTCAACATTCAGAGTGCACCATGGAAAATAAAATAGAAGAAAAAAGTTTGCTCACTTCGAGTTTATTTTAATGGGCGCATTAATGCAAGCATACCTCTCTCCGAAGGGGCAGTATTCATTTTTTTTATTTTGAGAAATAGGTATACGACAATTTAATACATTTCCTAAAAACTATTTAAAATGCTTGACAGCCCTACCAATATTTATAATATTTAAACAAACGATTGATTTCATTTATTCAGGAAAATTACTAACTGCAATAAGAATAATTATTAATATTTATAAATAATTAAATACCTATAGTATAACACATATATTTACAAACATAAATATGAAAGTAAATGCACATGTGGCGTATCTAAAATTTCCCAAATTTATAATTACAAAAACGTGCTTTAATTTCATATAATTTGGAAGCGCACATTATATTGTATGTATACAATATTTATTTAGAAATAATAATAGAATCGAATATATAGTGTGTAATTCCGCATATTAATCCGTATTAAACCAAATATTTTAACTAGTTAAAAAATATTCATTTAATATGTAATTAAAGTTTCAATATATCAACATCAAAATCATTATTTTAGTTTTGACGTTTGTGTATTACACATGTAAATGTTAATTAAATAATTTTTAACCGCTTTTATATTATTTCCGTTTGAATGTAATCAACTGATTTATTTTCAGCGAAAACTTTTTACACCTACACTTTTAGTTAATTAAAATTACAGAGAAACTTTTAATCTTGTCACCGCTCAAGTAACGACAGTTATCTTTTTTGAGCAACTTCTAAAAATATAGAACCGATTGCCATATATAATTCTAATGTATTAAATGAAAATGCTAATGTTGATCTCTCACACCACACCTAATCATTTTGCTCGAGCAATAAGAAACTACATATTATATTAGGTACAATTGCGTAACTTTATTATTACATATTTTTATTGCTTGACATAAAACATTTATATTAAAACATGTTACAAAAAAGATATTTTAGTTTTTAATAGTCTAATTGAGGTTTTATGGCAACATTTATGTTTTGGTTTCATTTTAATTATTTATTTAATTAAGACTTTCAGGCTTAATAACAAAATGCAAAATTGTGAGAAAGTTTCTAACGAAATAGAACTTTCAAACTTTTATGTGTACAATTGCAATTGTGTTAAATAAGAAATTATCTCTTTATTAAATAAAAACCTTTTAACGGAAACTTGGTTCTATTGATCGTGGAATTATATTTACTTAACTTATTTATATTTTTTAATTAATCGAAATGAAAATAAAAAGCAACTCAAACAATGGCAAACAAAAAAAGAGAAAAGGGATTATATTTTTATATTTGCTGACAATTAATGACAAGCATCGAACTCAGATTATTTTAATCACCTGTGTAATTAAAATTGAAATTGCAAATGCATTATATAAAGTACTCAGTCTAGTAAACAATATCACAAATCAAAAAATAAAAATAAAACGTATTTATTACTACCGTACAATATTATTTAATAAAATCGCTTAGATCAGCAGTCCCCAACCTGTGCTACGCGTACCCATGGAGTAGTTAAGTGTTAGTTTGGGAGGACGCAAATTAAAGTGAACAGTGGCGATAGATAAACCATATTTAACTGCATTGCAAAAAATGTAAAAATTATATATATTATTATATTGCTATTGTTTTCGACGTGGATACACATTGTTTATTACATTGTTTAATTATCTTATGCCTTTCCGTTTGTTGCAGGGTAAAGAACTAGATTAACATATTTGCTTGTGTTTTAAAATTGAATTGAAATCAAACAAACTTATTAACTTTTAGGTAGATATAAGATATGCAGTGTAGCAATAATATTTAAAATGTCAAAAATATTAAGAATACACTTTAAAACAATAGTTTAATTAGGGATACGCAGGTTTAGACAGGTTGGGAACCGCTGGCTGAGATGATTAAATATATAATTTTGTAATATAAACGCATTAATTTTTCATTCCATTTAAAATTTTTAAAGATTTAATAAATTCCATGGAGTAAAGGCAATCAATCAAATATTAATAACGATTTAATAAAAACCATCATTTATATTAAAAATAATTAATATATTTTTTTAATAGAATTAATTAATTAAATTTCTATCAAAACATTATATTCATCATCATTTATTATGAAAATCAATAACGAGTGTGTTTGGAAGAATAATCAAAGAGAATTGATTTATGTATGTATACATTTAATAAAACTTCCACTAACTAAATGTTATCGTAGCAAAGAAAAATAAATTATAATTATTTAAATTAAGTGATAAGTAAATGTTATTTATGCACCTGCACCGCCAAAAGTGAAATAACGATTTTTAAATCTTAAAGTCAATTTAAATCATTTTGTCTGAAAGTTATTGATTTTATAATGTTATACATGGTTATAAATCATGTAATTCTACGAAAAATCTATTTTTAGAAAATACTTATGATGTGAAATATTCATATTGTAATAACAATTTGAAATTTGTAATCTGTGTAAAATTTACAACTTTTGATTAAGTACATAAAGGTAAACTTTATGTTATAAAATTTCTTCCATACATTCACATCATAATTTTAAACTTTGACATTGTTATTGATCTCTTGTCAATTCCTTTATCCATCTAAGATTTTGTATAGAAAATGTTGCTACAAATAATAAGGTTGCTTGCATGTATTCGATTTGAAATTCAGTTTAAATAAATTGTATTATGTAATCTGCTTTTTTATTTTTATTGTTTAGTAATAAATGGAGTAAAGTGATTGAAGATCCGGAGGTTAAGGATCAATATACATCCCTTTTGGGCATTAAAAATGCATCCCCATTTGACCAAGGAACCTTTACCTGCCAAATAGTTGAGAATGCTGTGCAGAAATGTCTCTCGAAAAGGGTGGATATTAAAGTTTCCCCAAGGGTGTGGATTGAACCCATGAGTTTAACAGTTAGGAAGGTAAAACAAACATTCATTAAACCATTTGTTTTTCTCTCATAGGAGAAAAAAATCTCATTTTGATACCCAATTAAATCTTAATTTGACAATACAAATGCTTTTTGCTGCAGGGAGAGAATTTCACAATTAAATGCTTTAGCAATAATAAGCATAAATACACCTACAGTTGGACAAAAAATCGAGAATTGATGCCTATTAAGACCGAGTATGAGCACTACGAGGTTCTGTTTCCAATGGGTAGTATCCTGCAAGTTTCAAAAATAAATGTAAGTGAACAGGAGGAGGTTTTTCCTTTCTTCCGTTTGTGGTTTATATTTCTTCTTGCTTTACTAAAAAGTTGTGCTTTTGTTTTTAATAGAAATCAACGGTTTTTTCATGCCTTGTACAAGATGCAGCTTCTTGGGCGGAACAAAGCATTTTAGTAAATGTGATCGATACAGAGTTAGTAAAAACGTGTCAAGGGGAGAAGCACTTGAAATTGCTGTGGCCTGAAACTGCACCGGGAACGGAAAGTTTACAAGAATGTCCTTCGGAGTACGTTGGAGTTGCGAGGCGTACTTGTATCTTACAAGATGCGGGACAACCATCGTGGCACTTACCAGACTTCTCCGGTTGTACAAACAACAAAATATTATCATTTTATGTTGACGTAAGTCGTTTAAATTACATAAAACTCCCTAACACCACAGCAGCCTACAATGTGAAAAGCCTCGCAAAAAATTAATGAACAGTTGTACTTTTTTCAACAAGCTCATTTTCATAACCGGTAGACTTTTGCTGAAAAAATGATTTATATGTGGCAATGGTAATTAATCCAAATTATAGTTGGCCAACTCCGCAATGGGAGCTTATAAATTATTCTCGAAATTGTCGCTAGGTGATAGTAACTCTAAAAACTCTTAAAGTAGCTATAAAAATAATGCTTTAATAGTTTGAAAATCTCACTTCAGCGACAATTACCATTGATTTTTGTTATCATAAAGATTAAAACCTTGCGTATTTCTTAGGAAAATGTTTAATCTATTTTTAATATAATAATTCTTGACATTTCGCGAATTCAAATTGAAAGACTTTAAAATTTGTATCAAATTAATCAAATAGTTTATATTATAATACATCTCAAAAAATTCTTAAAGTAACAGTAAAAATAATCAAATAGTTTATATTAAAATACATCTCTAAAAATTCTTAAAGTAGCAATAAAAATAATACCTTAATAGTGTGAAAATCGCACTTCAGCGACAATTACCAACATTGATTTTTATTATCATAAAGATTACAACGTTGCATTCCTTAGGAAAATTTTTAATCCATTTTTAATATAATAATTCTTGACATTTTTCATACTCAAATTGACCGACTTTAAAATTTGTATCAAACTAATCAAATATTTTATATCATAATATAATGTTCATGTTATTCTAGGATATTCGTAGAATAATCGTATAAAGGGTTTATAAGTTGATAGCCAAATATTATGTTTGCAGAACATTGAGTATGAATCTCTACATTATGTTGTGATTTAATGGTTTTTATTGCTGTTATTGTTTAGGCACGATAATGCTTAATGGAAAGTCATTTACAATTAATATTACAAACATCAATATCAAGTTATAGCATTGATGTCAAATATTAATCTACACTCAATTCGAACTCCAATTAAAAACCGGGCATTACAATTTATGCTTTGCTTGATTGATTACGCTTATATAATATAGTATATAAGTTAAAATTATTCTAAAACACTATTAATACAAAATGCCTACAGGTATATGAGTATAAGTAAGTGCGCGTCGAAAGCCGAAATAAATTTTATTAAAAAATAGCTCTCGCTGTTTTCCAACAATAAAAATGATAATATCGTGATGTTTTTGAGAAATTTATATTACCGTGGTGAAAAGGAAGCGTGCCATTTTTATTTTCAATATAAACAAAACTTAAAATGCGCCTTTTAGTTTCAGAAAGTGCGCTTGGGATATTCAGGAACGAATCCCATAGCGATACTGCAAAGTTACAAGAAATACTTGGAAGACAACAAGACTTTGATTTTACCTGGCGAAGGGTCTCGCATACTCAGCTTAGTTTACGATGTGGTATTATTTATGAACAATTCCATCAGCGCTGAAGCCACCTACATTGTTCTGGATATCATCGACCAAGTTTTACAACATAACTTATCTATAATAAATCAGACGGTACGTAAAATGCAAGAGTTTGAGTTTCACTTCCTTTCTGCTCGGCCTTCTTTCAATATTGCATGAAAACCGTGTCACTTTTATTTGAAAAATTAATTGGGGGGATTTTTATTTTTGTTAATAATGAAGAAAAAAACATCTAACGATTTCTAATTGAAAGAGAAGATAAGAGGATTGATAATTGGATTATAGTTAAGTTGAACATTAATTTTCTCTATGAATCTTCTCCAATAAAACATGTTTCAACATAAAGAGTGAAATTGGTATTTAATCTTATACTTAACTCAAAGAAATAATTGTAAAGAACCGTTTTCAATCTGGGAAATATTCGGTAGGTATACCTGCAAACGAGTTATTACATAACACAATTTTAATTAAATACCTAAGTAGATTCTATACATATTTTTTTCATTTGCTAACATCGAAAACATATATAAACTCCAGAGTATATGTAATGTAATAAAGTATTTCTATATTTAATGTAGCTTAAATATTTGGCGCGGGTCGCCAAATAACCCTTTTAACAATGATTGTCAAATTCAATTAAAATACAATAATTACTGCTATAGCTAATGTAATATTATCTATTTGAAGATTTATCTAAAGATGCGTCCTTTGGGGACTACCGCAAATTAAATTAGACAATAATTTACTTGATAATTGAAGATAATTATTTTTTTTTTCTAATATATACCTAATTCAATAATAGTAGGTATATTGACAGAATTTTGCTAATTTGTATCAACGCACTGGTACAATGCATTATTCATTAAAGTGTAAATGATAAAAATATGTTGATGGCTATGAAATATCTTATACTTTTTAAAATATATACCCACATAAAATCGCGCGATAACCGAAAATTAAATTAGAAAATAATTTACTTAATAATTGAAAATAATTATCTTTTTTTTTCAAATATATTTGATATATTAAATAACAGTAGGTATATTCATAGAAATTTGTTAATTTTTGTATCACCGGAATGGTAAAAATTAGAATGCATTATTCATTAAATTGTAAATGATGAAAATATGTTGATGGCTATGAAATATCTTATCCTTTTTTTGTATATATGACTACCCACATATAATCGCGCCATATAGGAAATGGGCATCTAAATTTACAATTCAAATTTTAGTAATAAATCAATATTTGCAATAACAGTGTAAAATTTTCAATCAAATATCGAAAAAAGTACTCCGCATGGCCAGCGGCTAAATTCATTAAAATTACCAAAGTAATTGTTTAAATAAACCTATATAACACATGCTTTTAATAGCTTAACAAGTATTAAATTGAACAAAACGTAATTTATGCAATAACATTATAAATGTATAAATATTTTAAATGCAGCAATACAACAACATCGACAAACTATTCCAATTTTCATCACCAACAATAATATTTAAACTGTAATGGCAATTGGGAATAACATTATAAACCAGCAGAACAATTTATTAAATGTTAATCTCGTTTGTTTAATTTTTCCGGATTAAAAGTATTTAAGGATGTTTGTTTATAAATAGGTAGTTTTACAAAGCAATTACATTTAAGAACATTTAATTTACAAAAAAATTTAGCTTGTTACGACGATTAGCTTCACTATAAATTCTCATAATTGGTGAGAGAAGTAGACGTAATTAAATCTGTCGTAATTAATGCATGGAATAGATCTTTGAGCACTATTATCTTTGGTAAGAAATGCGTTTAGTTTAATTAATGGTAAACGTTCAACATTATTAAAATACATACATACAATATCGTTACATTAAATGTGGTTAGTGCAACATATTATGACTTTCAGACACTTTTAAATGCAAATATATGAGCATTTTTATAGTTTTTCTTCTTTTTCATGTTAAGACAGTTTCAAATTACTTTCATTTTTCATTTAACTTTTAACATTTTTAACAATTGCTAACAAAGAAAAAACAAATTAATTACAACTCATTATTTTAGTTAGGCACAAAATTAGTTAAATATAAATTGCGCATAAAATAGAGAAAAAAAGTAAAATTATTTAGTATTCGAATATTGCATATTTGTATTAAATAATTATTTATATAAAATTTGTTAAATATACTATATGAGCATTTTTGTAATTTGTCTTATTTTTCATCTTAAGATAGTTTCAAATTACAGTTATCTCTCATTACTTCGCGGTTCGCTTTTCGCGGCCTCGCTGTTTCGCGGATTTTCAATAAACATTCGTTAAGAGGGTATTTAGCCTTTATCTTTTTTGTATTTCTATATTTTGCTTCGTTTAATTATTTAATCTATTTTTTTGTTTATTTTATACGATTTATAATGTTATTTTTTAGTTTTGAATTTGTTTGTGGGTTCTTGAGAAAATGCTGTGCTTGCACAGGGATGTTAGCTGCGTGTATAAATATAGCATCCCTACTTCACGGATTTTCACTTTTCGTGGGTGGTCCTAGAATTAACCGCGATAGGTGAGGGATTACTGTACTTTCATTTTTCATTTAATTTTTAGCGTTTTTAACAATTGTTAACAAACAAACAAACCAATTTATTACAACTCATTATTTTAGTTAGCAAAATATAAATTGCGCATAAAATAGACAAAAAAGTTCAATTATTTAGTACTCGAAAACTGCATACATAGTTATATTATTATAGAACATGTTTATAGGTATATGTACATACCTGTGTAAAATAATTAATTATTTATACAAAATTTGTTCATACAAATTTTGTTGTGTACACAAAAACGAGACGTGCAATAATATGAACGCATATGAATAAAATATTAAAAATATGATCAAATATAAATACAAAATATGAGCGGAATTCTATAAAATAAATATGATGCTTGAAAATGTCATCAGTTGAAGTTAAGGTTGCAATTTAGAAGTTTGCACGTTTCACGTTCCATATGACCGTGTAGATATAGTATATAGTTTGAAGAACAAGTTGTGAATTATTAATACACTTGATATAGATATTTATGAAAGAACAAAGTTGATACGCAACAAAAGTTAAAGAAACTTTTCAACTATCAAAACTTAATTTAATGAAATATAAATAGGGTAAAACTGTAAGTTGGAATAACTCAGTTAATCTTACAACTTCTGGATCATACATTGTTAGCTTTAATTAGATTTGCCTACATTGTTAAAGAAACGACATAATTATTATGAGTTTGCCTTAATTAAGCACTTTTTTGGCGGATTTATAATAGAGCGAAGCAAACAATTTTTATCAAGTTTTTT